>RXPK01001308.1:0-40125 GCA_004143645.1 Protaetia brevitarsis | reverse complement strand
GTACATTGGTTTTAACCAGGTATCATTCGGTTATAACCAAATATATTCGATTGTGTTTTTCGTGACGTACAGTTCCAACCTGGTTGAACCCCAAGTTAACCGGAGTCGGGACTTGGTATTAAACGTTTTTAGCAATATACATAACCCTTCTTACTGTTTACAATGCTGTTTGCAGACGGGTGTCAATCCTAAGTTTTCATCAGTCGTAGAAAAAGATTAAAATTTGCTTAAATTATAATTAATAATATAAATGTTGAGTTTGAAGAAACTGATAGTATATATAATAATTCCACGGAATATAAAGAATGTGTTTACATTTATTCTTAATAAATTTCATTTGCAGATGATAACTTTAGATGAATTTTTTGAGGAGGCCATTAGCGGGAAATTAAAAAAATACGGCATATAAGAAACTTTTACAACACACTATTAATTGAATAATCTTTATGAGTGACATTCCATTAATATTAATTATTTTAATTAATATCGTCAACTGCGTTACTGAATATGTGCGTATTCTAAATCAGTAAAAAAAATTAAGTTTACCAGGAACCCAGCGATTTTCTGGCTACTGAAATACGTAGCTTCTTCTGACGCAGGCCAAAATAATTATCTACTTGATAGTTTTACAATACATTTTATGTTCATTTATTATACACATGCTGTTATTTGCTACATGAAGCGATTTGCAATAGACCGCATTGTCTCTCCTTTCGCTAAATACCAAAGCCTCATCAAGGAATTTTTCTAATGGCATTGCCGATGCATCGCCTATATTTTTTCTTGTAAAATTTGAGTGTACTTAGACGGACTAAGCACTGAAATATCGACTTGCATTCTAAAATGCATATAAAAATCATACGCCAGAATCTATTAACCCAAGTTTTCGAAATATTGGTATTCTCTCATGTCTTACTCTTTGTATAAAAGAATATTTTATATGCACAATTTTTTAAAATGACCGGCAAAACCATTCAAACTGTTGTTTGGGAATGTTGATATCGGTCCACAGCCTAATGCAAAGGAAATATTTCTTTTCAGTTAGTCTCTTATACATTTCGTAAAAGGCTATGTACGTTAGTATTTCGAAAATATAAAGGCGAATGTTATAACCTACAATCAGTTACAAACAAACCTGTATAACCGTTTACATTCATGGGATTAATTGTTTTTAATACCCGGTGCTTACCTATCACCGGGTCCCCAATGGTTTTCGAACATCATTGGTTAACCAGCTGTGTACAATCGAAAACGTCTACTTTTACATAAATATCCATCGTAAATTCACTAAATTGACTGAAAATTCTGACATGTAGAAAATTACATGACAAGCGATGTATTTTCACAAGATACAGCGCATAAATTCCGATCGACTTTTTATGTTGATTTACCTTATCTGCATTTTGTAGATTGTTTACATCAAGTTCACAACGTCACAGCACGATCCGATCCAGTTTGACGGGTTCTACTTATTTCGGAAGCGGCTTCAACGCGTTGTATCGTCACTAACCCTCTAAAAATATTGACCCTGGTCAAGGTGTTTTAACCGCCAGGCTGGTCGGCCTTGACTCGACGCTTAAAGATGCGTAAGATGTGGCTGGTCATTGATACAATTCGGTTAATGACGCGTGTTAATTGACAAGACGACAGAAATTATCTGTTGCTTTCTTTATAACACACGTTTAACATAAAATAAAACACACAGCCACAGTAGTCACGTTACCACCTGCGTCAAGATTATTGGAGTATCTCTAAAACATGACCAGCTACTGCGCCATGACTATCTGCAGATAGATGGAATTTATGGAAATAACCGCATAATCGCAAGTAATAATGATTTGAAATTCAGGTAGCTAAGCGTGAGTTATTAACGTCAAAATGGGCTACGAAACTATGGTTAAATTCTATATGATTATGCATCGATAAAAAGAATATGTGGAAATGTTAAATGGCTTGTAAGGCATTTTCCTCGCTGTTACGTATGGTATTACAAAAACATAGTAGGATGGTAACTTAAAATTACGTGCAGATGTTTTGAGTATAATCAGTCATGCATTTTATTTTCAATATAAAATCATTCTCGCGATGTCAGAGCAAAACGAATGACGGATGTTGTAGTTCAATCTTCTATCGGCAGATGTCTTTACGTCATGTTTCAGTGTGTACTCAGTAGTTAGTGATTGGATTGCATTCTTTGTAATTAGGTGATTCGAAAATAAAAATGATATTTTAATACTTGTAGTTTCTTCTGCTTGACCATCTTAGAAAAAGGAGCTGTTTTATAGATTTACAGGAAGGATGGGTTGATGTTTTAATTTTTTGCAAAAATTTTTACATTGCTGTATTACTACTTCTAATATGACATTTCAGCGCCGCGTTATTGAATGGTTACACTATGGATAACTTTACGATTCATTTTTATGGAGAATTTTTGTACCTACCATGTGTATTGGTTGTAAACTACACATGTAACATTTTTCGAATTTATTGTGATTGATACCATCCTTTTTTCTGCCTATAAACATACTCTAGCTTAAGTAAAATAATGAGGTCTTATGCAAGTGGAGCCGTGAGCTTCGATGAATAGAAAGTTGTTTTAAGGATAAAAAAACTAAATAAGTTAAATATCTTACTCAATAAAAGAAAGAAAATTTTATCTGGTGTTTTTCCTCGGTCTAGGTTCTAGGACGTTTCGACGCCGTAACGTTTTGACGCCAGATGCAATACCAGTTGAATTTGATTTAAACATATGATGCAGAGATTTTTTTAAACATCGGGGGAGAGGACACATTAAAAATGTCATCATATTTTTTTTTAGTGTTAGAACGGGTAAGAGGGGGAGGGAAGTGACTGTCTTAAATGATAATTTTCTTTTTTGGAAACATCGGGAGAATGATTCAGCAATGTTTCAAATCATATTTTTTTTTAACATTGGAAGGAGGAGAGGGGGCAGTTTTTTATATTTTTATGCTTTTTTTTAAACATTCGAAGAGGATACGTTAAAAATGTTTCAATCATTATATTTTTTTAACATTGGAAGGGGGAAAGGGAGGGGATAGAATGTTTTTAATGATATTTTTTTCTCTTTTTAACAATCGGGGAGAGGATGCATTTAGAATGTTTCAAATCATATTTTTTTTTAATATTGGATGGGGTGAGAGGGGAAGGGGCATTAGTTTTTTTAATGAGAATGTTTATGATTTTAAACATTTTTAACACGTCTTCTCTCTTCCGATGTTTCGAAAAAAAGAAAAAAATATTTAAAAAACTAATACTTACCCTTCCCCCTTCACCTTTCCAATATTACAAAAAAATGATTTAAAACATTTTTAATGCATCCTCTGCCGTTGTTAGAAAGAGAAAAAAAGTATCATTAAAAAAACATTCTACCCCTTCCCTTTCCCCTTTCCCCCTTCCAATGTTAAAAAAAAATATGTATATGTGATTTGAAACATTTCCGATCCGTCTTCTCTCTCTATGTTTCGAAAAAAAAGAAAAAAAAACAAACCATTTAAAAAAACCGTTTCCCTCTCCTCTCGCCCCTTTCAATGTTAAAAAAATTTTTTTTTGAAAACATTTCCAATCCATCCTCTCTCCCGAGTTTCGAACAAATTGTATTAAAAAATTAATTCCCCCCTCTTCCCTCCTTCCATTTTTAGAAAAAATATGATTTAAAACATTTCTTATCGAGATGTTCCGAAAAAAAAAATAATTAAAAAGAACAATTCCCCCCTCCCATTCCCCTCCTTCCGATGTTCCAAAAACAAAATTATTTGAAACATTTTTAATGCCTCCTCTCCCGATGTTTAAAAAAAAAAACAGAAAAAATGTCATTAAAAGAAGTATCCTCCGCTCCCCCAACCTCCTTCCAATCATAAAAAAAATATGATTTGGATTTCCAATCCATCCTGTCTTTCAATGTGTCAAAAAAAAGAAAAAAACGTCATTTACCATCCCGTCTCACTACATCCATTGTTAAAAAAATGATATTTCGAAAAAAAAGAAAAAATCATTTAAAAAAATCATTTTCAATCACTTCCTCATACTCACCCAATACAAAAATCATACCAATGAGTTCTTCCGCTTGATAATTCATTTCTTTCTAACACAATGTTAATGTTTCTTCGGAATACATTTCTATTTTAAAAAGACTGAATAATATGGAGTATCTCTAAAAAACTGTTGGAGATATGCTCAACAATACCTGTATAAAATCGAAAGAAAATTAAAGTTTACATCCAGTTACGTACAAATTGCTACACTGTTCTGTTTACAAAATCAAGTTATCCATGTTTTAGAGCTCGAAACTTCCAGATTCCTATTTAATAACTCTCTAATTTAAACATTGGACCGCGAACGTGTATTCATTTATTTCTGCCGACGCGGCGTGCGTTATTTCGGTTATATCACCAGTAGATTTACGCTTGAGGAAACTAAAATTTTGTAGGGACCAATAGATTTTCGTTTGAGGGAACTTAAATTTCTTGGCGGCAGAATTGGTGAGTTAACTCTCAGCTAGATTGCAAACTTTTTTGATAGGATACAACCTGAATGAGAGGGCTAAAATGGACATGGGGGCACAATAGGTCTTTCTGGGCGAATTGCTTTACATTGCTGACGGTTACACCCGCTCATGGGGGAAAAAAAGCTTGGAGTCTAGGATAACACCAATATGTTTCACTTCCTCTGACAGTTTCATTTCTTTACTTCTTAGTTTTAGAAGTCCAAGAACATCTAAGTTCTTCCTTCTTGTGAATGCTATTATGATTGTTTTTGAAGAACAGATATTTAGATTTTCCACCTCGATCCATGCTTGCAAAAGTGCAATAATACACGAACTATTCCATTTAAAATAACAAAGTTGGTATCTACTTTCAGTGCAAAGTCAGCCATTACAAAAAAAAAAATGTTTCCTGAGATACATTCCTTAATACAGTATCAGTCGACATAACACAACTGAAGTTGCTAATTTAATTCTTAAAGGAGCTATGGACGCTTAACGCATTACACAGAACCCTGTATATTACCTTGCTAGCAGCACTTCCCTTAAAGGCAACCTGTCGATTTCATACTGAAACTAATAACGCACGAACTGGTAGACTTCTACATGCACTCACATACCAACCATAATGGTAATACCTTCGGAGCAATATCCGACTGACATGAGTGTACCTATAATTAAGCTCTCCGTGCACAGTTTCCTAGGAAGACAGAATTCCGTCTACGTATACAAGCTTTGGGACGTACTACTCCAGTTCTCTCAGTAAAAGAATGAACAGCAATTGACGTAAAATATAGCGCTGATAGTGTCTGAACCCACGCCGTTCGTAATATAGTTAAACGGTTCTCCTTTTTCAACCTTTTTTATCGAAGTTCTTTGAATAGCGGATTCCTTTCTGCAGACGTTTAGCGCATTTCTAGCACTCATAGCAACGGCTAGTGGTAAAATACAATGGGCCATACGTTAAGATGCCGCTTATGTGCGAGATGTAACGGAAAAAAAAACTGCTGTAATTGCGTCTATATTCTCCGCAGTAGATTGGTTGTATAAATTGATGACGTGACTGTGTAGTATGTATTTACTGTAATTTATTTTTTTGTGTTACACTTACCTATATGGAATTCTTCTATGTTTCAAAAAAAAAACTATTATACAGTAAATAATTATTTACAACTAGGTACATTAATTATAGCAACAGCGTAGTTAATCTGTACCCAAAATCTTAATGTCGGTTCACTACACAGATTTGTAATAGTAGCAAAAATACTGTAAATATTTTATTGACAATTAGTTGCAACTATTACCACTGACCTAAACGTACTATTTGCAACAAGTAATCTGCATTTAATGCTAGTGTAATATATAGATTCTGTCAACACAAATTGTATAACGAAAGTGTGTATTTTGTTTTTGCAAAGAATGCGATAACTTTCGTCAACTTTCGTAGGAGTAACCATTCTCGAGATATTTACAAATATGTGCTGAAAATGTTGTAATGTTCTGTAGTCTATTTTGCTCAATGATGTAATTGCTTCTTTTTGTTTCAGGAACACTCGCTGAGCGTGGACGGAGTGGTACCAGATAAGTATGCCGTATATCGCCCTGGAGTGAAACATGGAGAAGTTAATTTCACGGCTTCATAAGTGCCTACTCCATCATCTTCTTATGGCTATATACACCCAGACAGTTTACTTGTTGTTGCATCTACATGATCCTTATAACATATTTTGTGGAGATGTGGAGGCCCAAAAAACACACTGTATCATTATGCTGGTGAGTATGTGTGGTAATATGTAGTTTCTGTGTCTTGCTTTCGTTTAAACTTAAGCCATTACTTCTGAACCACTCACCAGCTTCTCCTAATGCTGTCGCTGCATTGCATTCTATGTTGTCCCGGGTGTGACCCCTCGTTAGCAAAGTCGTGTCATCAGCAAACAAACACACCTTTTCACACTCAATGTTACCCGGCAAATCATTTATATAAATAGTGAATAATAGGGCCCCAACACCAACCCTTGAGGTACACCTTTCTTAATAGGTAAAATGTTCGGCCTCTCATTTCGCCAGGCAACAAACTGACTGCGGTTGGTCAAATAAGATTCTAGGAGCTTATGTGCCTGTCCTCTCACACCGTAATGGTCCAACTTCGCCAAAAGAATGCCCACATCGACACAATCAAATGCTTTGGACAGGTCAGCAGTAGTTCATCTTTCTCGTCTAAGGCTCTGGTTATTGTTTCCATCATGTCGATGGTTGCCGTTATGATCGATTTCCCCTTGCGATAACCATGCTGTTCCAAGCAATAGACACTATGTTTTTCAAAGAAGGTCATTAATCTTTCTTTTACAAGTGTTTCAAATGTTTTTGAAAAGACCGGAGCTATTGCAATAGGACAATAATTGTTGAGCTGTGTTTCATCACCTTTTTGAAATATAGGCACGATCTTTGTAAGTTTTAACTCATCTGGAAACGTTCCAGTTTGCATACACTCTTAAATATTTGGCCAAAAGAGTGCGAAACATCATCTCGCAAAAGCTTTATGGGTTCGCTCGACAAGCCATAGGCATCTTCAGATCTACTTTACGCCATAGTGCTTATTATTGTTTTTATTTCATCTTTCAAAGTTGGCGATAAAAACATTGCGTGTTGTGAACTCTCCACCTTGGCTCGAAGGGGCTTTAGAGGAGCTTGATGTAGGCCTGGGAGTTCTAAAGTTAAACTTTCACCAATTCTGCTGAAAAATTTATTGAAGTAATCTGGTTTGAACCTTTGTGTACAAGTTGCTCTACTTTCGTTTGTGATACCGGTTTCCTGCTTTATTATGTTCCATATTGTTTTGTTTTTACTGTGCGAGGGGTCAATTCTATTTACTACGACAGTCTTTTATGTTAGCTGTATTTCCTTTTTCAGTGTTTTGTATAGTTGTTTTTCCTCCTTACCATTGGTTACTTTAAGTATGGTATAAAGTACGTCAAGCGTTCTTTTCATTTCATGTAGTTTTGGGCTGTTGAGTATGTTTTTTCCTCTTTCGTGGTTCTTTTTTGCTCTTTGTTTTTCAGGACATGCGTTACTATACAACTGTACGACGTAATCATGGAAAGCTGTGTATACTCGACGGCCACTTCCAGTGAGCATTACATTCCATGGGTTGGATCTTATTTTCTCAGAAAATGTTTCAGCATTAATGCATCTAGCTTTTACAGGTTCTTTATTTTCGTTTCTTGGAACAGAAACTGATAGAGATATCTCCTGAGCCAAGTGATCAGAAAGGTGTACATTAAGCACTCTTGTGGCGATAACCAGGAAAGGTGCGTTAGCTAGTATATTGCCTATACGACTGCTTGAAGAAGATGCCTCTCTAGACGGCTCGTTGAATGAAGCATACAGTCCAAACGATGTGCCACACTCTACTGAGATTCTTAAGTCAATACTACACTGTAAAAAAAGTTGCAGTAAAATTATATGTAAAATCGTTGGTAACAAAGTTGCCTACAATTTTACAGGTAAATTTGCTTCATAAGGTAAAATTTCTACCATCCAGTAAATTTCACATGCTGATGTGTTTTTCAAAGATTGTACTGTAAAATTCGTATGTAATATTTATATGCACTCTATATTTACCGAACACTGAAGTAATTTTCATATGTATTTTTATAGCAGCAAGCAACTTACCTAATTCTTTTATAGCACCTAATAGGTCATCCTAATTCGCTCAACCAGGGATTAAGAATGAACACGCTTATGCGAAACCTACGATTGTTTGTGATGTACATGATATCATTGAGCCAATAATAAGTTAGACAAACGAATAGAATTACCTACGCGCACAGATAAATAATCCAATAACCAATCACATTGCGGCGTATGAATTTCGTATTTTCCATGATATCTATAGTTTTACCCGAAAATTCAAGTAAAAACAAATAAATATAAAAGATCCTCATATTTTTACAGCAAAATTAATAGTTCACTAGTAAAATTACTTTTAAAATGCACTAAATACCCCAAAAAAATGTCAATTTTACACTTTTAAGTAAATTTTGAGAGTAAATACAAAATTGTACATGTTTTTTCCTGTATTTTCCTTTTGAATTTTTGTTACATCTTAAACTTACATGAAAAAGCTATAAATTTTACCGAATTTTCTTTTTCCATGTTAAATATCCTAGAAAAAACATGTAAAACAAAATTTACATTATTTATTGTGGTAAATTCACAACGTTATTACATGTAATATTCCTGATTTACCATGACAAAATTACTGTATTTTTTTACAGTGTAGGAACCAGAAAATTGACATTAAAATCCCCTGCTATTATTAGTTTATACTCCTTGTATTTAGCTAATAATGTTGTTAGGACCTGACTAAGGACATTAATATAGTATATTAAAAGACAAGTTTCATTTTGTCGTTTCAAAGTACGAATTCAGAGTTTAAGAAACGAGTGGCGTAGCCACGAGTTTCTTAACTGAATGAGTGCTTTAATGTCAAATGAAACGTGTCTTTTATGCTATTTTTTGCAATTAGTTTTAAAATTTGATAATCTAGGGAAATTTTGTGGCGGTTGTCACCAGTTGTCACCTTGGTTTGGCACAAGATTTAAATTGACAAGTTAATTTAAAATTAACACATTTTTGAAATTTGTTATATATTATATTACTAAAGTAACTATATTATAATATTTAATATGAGTTCTACAACTTTTTCATGCACTCCGCCTGAAATACGGCAAATTGCTGAAAAAACCAATAATAATTTACTTCCGGAGAAATCGTACACTATGTATCAAAAGCGATACAAAATTTTGAAAAATGGTGCAAAGAAAAGGAAATTCTTCATATTTCTGAGAACGTCTTACTTGCTTATTTTGAAATGCTATGTAAAGATTATAAATCGTCATCATTATGGTCGATTTATTCGATGTTAAGATCGTGTTTAAATGTACATAGAAATGTGGATATATCAAAATATATGAAACTTCAAGCATTATTAAAACGGCTATCTAAAGGTTATCAAACAAAAAAATCTAAAATTTTAGAAGAAGAAGATATTCATAGATTTTTGAAACAAGCCGATGATAAAATATACTTAGCTATAAAGGTTAGTGTTGATTTTATTTCGTTACTTTTTTGTAACTTCTTTATATTCTAGGTTATTTTGATAATAGGATATAATGGAGCCTGTAGGCGAGAAGAATTAATTAATATATGTGTGGAAGATCTTCAATACAATTCCGATTCCATTATAGTCAACATACCTAAAACAAAAAACAATGTACCCAGAATGTTCGCAGTGACTGATGTAAACTGCATCGAACTTATAAAAAAATATAATAATCTGCGGCCTAAAACAGTTACTCACAAACGTTTTTTTTCTAACTTATCGTCATGGCTGCTTAATTAATAGCCCTATCGGTATTAACACCATGGGAAATGTTCCTAAACAAATTGCCAGTTTTCTTCATTTACCAGATCCTCATCTTTATACAGGACATTGTTTTAGAAGATCCAGTGCGACACATATAGCAAATACTGGAGGTGATATTTTAACTTTAAACGATTAGATGGCTGGAAAAGTCACGGCTGTTGCTGCAGGTTACGTTGCCTCTTCTATGAAAAATAAAATTGATGTTGGAAATATGTTTGCACAGGAAAATAATGTGAATCTACCTGGACTTTCTGGGAATGGTTCACAGTTTGAGTACTCCACGGAAGCAATATCACTATCGCAGAGAACGATAATTTTCAACAGATGTTTTCTACTGCACACGGTATCACTATCACTTCGAAAGATAATTCAAACGTTAATATAAAATGTTTATAATAGTTGTACTATTTCAAGATTAATTAAAAAATATCAAATCTTACAATGATTTTAATATAATAACCTCAAACTTGCTTACAAAATGTCATATTGACATCTCCATTTCTGTTGCAATGTGACCAACTTAAAATAAATCTGCTTAAATGTTCCATTTCTATTAACGCAACTAGTGCTGTAATAGACCCTATTACGGCACTAGTGGAATAAATGGTATGGTTACGGCACTAATTGCAAAAAATGTTTTTAAATCTCCTGGACGTGATCTATACACCGCAAGTGCTATGACCTTTCCTGTTTTCCGCACTATCCCTGTGACTTCAATTTCTTTTTCGATACTGTAGGTTCGTAGTTCATAGTAATGTGATTCTTTCACACTACTTTCACTTCTAACAGTATCTTACACATCGCACCAACACAACCCTAAACATTCATCGAGTATATACACAACGTAATTGCAACTATAGGTTCGTTTTTGCCTACAAGCCACGAACATTGCACGCAATCAACATTAACTCTACCAATACGGAATCAATTCATCTCCTTCGCATAAACGAAGCATAAACATGTTAACAAACATCCGGTAGCCAAACCGCAGGCGGTTTTGGAACGTCTAATACCGCACGACGCGACGCTTCAGGCATTCGTTAATCAGGTAGAATTTATTTTCATTTAGCCTAGCAGTCATGCCTTATAATCCAGACGGCAATTGAAAAAAAAAAAATATCCCGAACCCTCATTAACTGCCTGAGTAAGAGGAAATATTGCCGAGACTACAATAGAAAACTGCCGGTTATAAATCAGAAAAACGAACAGCAAAAGATCTGTGCGATATGGGATTGCGTTTCAGCTTTTGCAACAATGTTTCTCCCACATCTCGGTTCGTTATTCTCGAGAGGTACCTAGATTGTACCTATATACTCCATGCTAAATGCTCTAATCTGCATTAGGTACGGAGTTCGATCGTGTCTAGACTCGTCATTATTGAGATACGCGTACACGTTTGCAATTACGCCATCTATAAGGCAATCTCGACAACATCGGGATGTATAACGTAAAATTCGTCTAGACAAGTGGTTTCTGGTAGGAGATGGAACGGATGCCTAAGCAAGCATTTTTCAATAGTTCCTCTGTCTATATATCCGCCGATGATTACCGTCGCTTCTTTAACCATCTCGTTATGGATAATTCGCGAGAAATTGCAGTCGGAGTCGATGAAAAAGTTACAGGTTCAAGGACAGTTGACCTATGTTCGAATCCTCTGTCGTGTTATGTTGCTCCGACCAAATGTGCGGGCATATGTGAATTTTTGGGTAATATAATTGGATTTTTATTCTCTTGGTTTAGGATTTTTGTTCGATTATACGTGAAAAAAATTAAAAAAACATCTTTCAACTTATATTCTTCGTCCTTAATATTTTATCATATGCATTACATAAAATGGTCTCAAAGAAAAGTAAAATGTTTCTTAATATAATTCGTTTAATGTAATCTATTAAGAACTTAAGTTAGCATACGAAAATGATTTAATTGTAGAGCAAAAAAAGATGAAAATATTATTTTTCTTTACGCTTCGGACTTATCTTTAGTCTATTTCCAAAAACTTTCCTCATTTCTTCATACATATTAAAGCCTATGAATTAATTATTTTAAAATAAAAAATTGCAAAATTAACTAATTTATTTGTATATTACCTAATAGTCCTGCGTTTTTTTTTTTCTTATTAAATAGTAGTTGAAACTTCAAATATAAGTTGTTAAAATTATTCCGAAATATTTTAAACATTTTAAAAATTTTACTTTATAAAACTTCAATCATATTTAAATCACTTCTTAATGTAAACATTCACAAACATAAAGTGTATTTCTATGAATATATTCTTCCATACTTTTCTGAAAGTTATTTTTATCTACATATACTGGGTAAGTTTTTTATCTTGAGATACGGAATTTCTCTAAAACACTGCATCAAATCAAAAAAAGATCTTAATAAGATTTGTTGTAATGTAGAGGGGGCTCACTGAATGGTGCCGAACTCGATCCCTCATCTCCTCAGAGTGAGAGGGGGGACAACTTTGAAATCTTAAATGGGAACCTCCATTTTGTATTGCAGATTCCGATTCTACGCCATCAAGTATGTAGTTTTTGTTTAAAACTTTTTTTTTTCGATTCAAATTGCGCTGTAATCACAAAAAACATGTTTGTGAACGTCTAGAAAAAATACACAAAAAAGAGAAGCAAGCTAACATGATTTTGTTTTTTTTTTATTTTAAACATTTCAAAAAAGCATGTGTTCGAAACTGTGCCCCTTCACTTCGATACATTTATTTATACGTAATTGGAATGCTATTCAACGATACAAAACCGTAATTTATTCAGTACTTGACAAGCTGTGAATACTTACACATTGTCCGATCCCTATTTAGATTATTAATTATTAATCCAATACAAATTAGTTAGTGTTGGATATTTGAACAGTAACGGAGGCTATAACATTACAAGAGAGAATTGAAATGATTTATATCTATGGAGAAAGTGGTAGGAATATCGATGATGCTGTTAATCTTTATTCACAACGTTTTCCCTACAAGGTGCGATCGCGCGCTTCTTTTTACCGAGTCGTTCAACAGTTCTCTAGCGAAGAAACTGTACAGCCAAGAAAATATAATCGCCTAAAAACATTTGCTGGAGAAAATAATAAAATCGCGGTATTAGCTGCAGTAGCTAATAATCCGCACATTAGTACTCGAGAAATAGCTCGCGGATCAGGAATTTCTCAGTCCACTATCTGCCAAATATTGAAGCCTAGGAAATATCATCCACTTAGAGTTTCCATGCATCAAGAAGTTCATGGCGATGATTTTCAAAATCGAGTACGATTTTGTCAATGGGCGCTTCAACGAATACAAGATAATCCCATTTATTTTTGCTCGAGTATTATTTTCTGACGAGGCCACATTCACAAATCACGATACGGTAAATCGGCACAACATGCATTACTGGAGTATCGAAAATCTCCATTGGTTGCGCCAAGTTGAACATCAACATCCTTGGAACGTAAATGTTTGGTGTGGAATAATTGGCAATAAGCTTATTGGTCCATATTTCATCGATGGAAACTTAAATGGTGAAAAATATCGAAACATCTTACAGAACGAACTTCCAGTGTTACTTGAAGACCTTCCCTTGGACGTACGATAAACAATGTGGTTCCAACATGACGGTTGTCCAGTACATTATTCAAGAATAGCACGAGAAGTATTAAATCGAGCCTACAATCGTCGATGGATCGGAAGAGGTGGTCCAGTGTCTTGGCCTGCAAGATCGCCAGATCTTACTTCCCCTGACTTCTTTTTGTGGGGCCACTTAAAGTTTGAAGTTTATACAGAAGTGCCAACCACGAGGGAAAACATGATTGAGCGAATCATGTTCTCAGTTGTGTGCAATCATTCCAATTGCGAATAAATAAATGTATCGAAGTGGAAGGGCACATTTTCAAACACATTTTCTGAAATGGGTACGATAAAGTAAAGTTCTTCGTGTTGTTGAATGGCTTTTTGAAATGTTATTTAATGTTAAAATAAAAAAAAAACACAAAATCATGTTTGCTTGCTTCTCTTTTTTGTGCATTTTTTCTAGACGTTCACAATCATGTTTTTTGCAATTACAGCGCAATCTGTTACGAATCGAAAAAAAAGTTTCAAACAAAAACTACATACTTGATGGCGTAGAATCCGAATCTGCAATACAAAATGGGGGTTCCCATTTAAGATTTCAAAGTTGTCCCCCCTCCCACTCTGGAGGGGGGGGGGGGATCGAGTTCGACACCATTCAGTGAGCCCCCTACATTATAACAAATCTTATTAAGATCTTTTTTTGATTTGATGCAGTGTTTTAGAGATATTCCGTTGTCTCAAGATAAAAAAACTCACCCTGTATTTATTATTTATACATAGGACTATTGGTATCATATTTGTAAACAAACATATATCGGAATATAAATCTTACAATAAACTTTTACTAATAATAAATTTTAATAAATTGTATTAAGGTGTATGCACACTTGATTGGTTATTCCAATTTTTCTTACTTTTGATCTTTGATAAATTATAAATTTGTTAGTCTATTAATCAAGTGTAAATTTTACTTAAATTGCTTATGTCGCTTTTATTTATAAATAACACAGTGCAACAACCAAAATGGGAATGGGATGAGACCAAATGCAAATTAAAGTTGACATTATCCATAACAAAACCTTGAAGGGTTTTTTTTAGTTCAGTGCGATTTTTTTTTTACACGCATTTGAAGTTGTTGATTTTGGAACGTTGTCTAACAAGGAAAGATCATTGAAATTTTGATGAAATAATGCTTTTTTATTTTTATTACCCTGGAAAGTTGTGGTATCTTACTGTTTTTGGGGTCGAGGAATTCATTTTTGATAATTATTTTACCTAAAACTGACGCTAGATGGCGCTGTCATACAAATGGTGCTTACAAAAATAACGTTTTTATTTTAAAGTATTATATTATATCTTATTTGGATCTCATTTTGGATCCGCTTAATCATCATCACTATCACTGTCAATTTGCATGTTTGAAGTAGCAAAAGCTCCAGAAGTAGTAGGCTGTGGATCTCTGAATGTTCTGGTTCTTGCTCTTGTCGTCAGTATCTCTTCATCGGTTGTTCTCTTTAACCACCAGCATAAATCACCTAACATAGAATCTAGTTTCTTTCCTCTGTACCTAGTTTCCATGGTAAAGCTACTTGGTGAAAACGTTCAACCTTGCTCATCAGATTCGGTGGATAGTTGGTTTTCAAACGAACCCATATGGTGATGCAGAAAATTGTCTATTATATTTTCCACAAACATAACAATAATATTTCAAATGTTGCAAACATTCATTCCGGCTATGCGCCATATTCAGTGGTTGTTTTCTTACTAAATTGTCTTGGTACGTTGTTGTCAGTATATATAGATTGACAGGTAATATAATTGTGCGCTTGTGTATCTTTATGGTCTTGTTTTGAATTTGTGCGTTACTGAGTTTTATTGCCTTATTGTCTTGTTTTTTGTAGAAATTCTTTAAGGGCTCAAATATAATGTCTAAAGCGGTGAAGCAGTAAATACACTGATTTTTTATTGAAAATTTACAAGAAATAGCACCATTTGTATGACAGCGCCATCTAGTGTCAGTTTTAGGTAAAAATAAATATCGAAAATGAATTTTCAATGATCTTTCCTTGTTAGACAGCGTTCCAAAAGCAGCAACTTCAAATGCGTGTAAAAAAAAATCTCGCACTGAACTATAAAAAAACCCTTCAAGGTTTTGTTATGGATAATGTCAACTTTCATTTGCAATTGGTCTCATCCCATTCCCATCCGGAAAGTTCGATTTTGTATCACTGTGTAATTATCTAAAATACAGAACAATATTTAATTAAGCGTTCCCCGGAAAATTATTAGATGCATTATTTAGCGTAAAATCCCATGTATGATAAGAGCCAAAGGTACCCACGCTAGCATTCATTAAGAAACAGTTTGATTACAAAACACCTGGCCCTAAAACCACTATCTCTCGGTTAAAAGCCACCGTGCATGTACACCAAAAAGCATATATAAACACCCCGTCGGGCCGAGTTGGATGTCCGCATGACAGATACTGAAACGGGTCACGTGACCCACAGATATTCGCCACGTGGCAACCTCACTAATTCACCCCGACCGGCCACGACCATAGACGTATCTGCGATAATGCAATAGGACGTCATTTTCTATACATCAGTAGCGGTTAAACGCTACTATTATGAGAGGCCCATCAGACCACGTTGGTTGGCGGATTCGGCCCATACAACGCCAATAACCTTTGACTTGTGGTGATCGATGTATAATAGTTCTTTTTATCCACAAAGGGCCATAGTATGAATGGTAAATCAAACTTTCTTCCCCTGTTTTATAGTTTTAAAATTGAAGTTGGGAAAGCATGGAAAGGCAAACTTCTTTTAAATTAGTATTAATTAGCCGGTCGTTATTAAGCGAAGCGTGTGAAAATGGGGGCATCTCTCTTTTTAAACGGTCTGGGAACACGTGCGTTTTCTGAAGGCGGAACCGCAGACACCTTGATGATACCTGAAATGGATTTGATGCCAGCTGGATTAGGGTGGATCGGTGTGAAAAGTTTTTATGCGTAGGTAGATCACGCGATATTTATTTTAAGATTTACTTATTTCGCGTTTGTTTATTAATAGAATGTGACGGCCAGCATATTTTGCTAAGATACTCTTGCTATGCAAATTTATTAAACAATGACAAGAAAAAAAAAATTATGTTAATACTATGTCTCCACAAGGCTCGATTTTGGGCCCGATCTTGTTTGTCACAGAGAAAATAATTTGGTATACGCAACAATGTTTTGAGGAATTAGTGGGAAGTAATTGCGTGTAAATTTAATAACTTTTGACGACTGCACATTTTATAACATGAAATAGAACCAATACAAAATTAATAAAAACCAATAGGTTATACAATTAGCAGTGTAACTCGATCTTAGAACTTATAAAGATTCAAGAAAATATTACCGTTTCATTATTTGTTTTAACATTTTGCTCTCTCGATATAATACATGTGGATTGTGGATCATAAAGAACGTTATAATATTTTCACAGCACAATTTTGTACCAGATTACCTTAATTTTAATGTTTATCAGGTATAAAACATTGCGGTACTGTGTCGTGAACATAGAGCATAGATTTTTGGCGCCCAATTAGGGGCAAGATTACTCTATAAGCAACTCTACATATTAAATTTTAAATTAAAAATTGAAAAGAAATACAGGTATGACAAGCATTGAACGACAAGAAATCCAGGGAAGGGAAATTGAAAAGACAGTGGAAATATCTCCGAAATAAAACAATAATTTACAGAATTTGCAATTTCAAATTTAGTTTTATGTTTTGCCACAGACTGTATTTTAATTTTACAGTCACAATAATTACCTATTTTTTGAGATGATAGATCAAAACCCGATATTATTTTTAAAATAACTATACAAGATGATAAAAATGAAATAATGTATTTACTCTCGATGTAATTCCAGACAAGTTATAAACAGTTAAATTGTGGTTTCTGACGATTGAGAAATAATTAATAGTGAAATGTCAAACGTCAAATAACTAGTATTACTGGTTGCCTACTCACCAGTCATCAATGCATTGAGGATTCACTTTAGAAATCCGCAATGGAAAAATGTGTGTGTAATGAAAAACAAAACAGTATGACAATCCAAAAATTTGTTGTTTTTAAAGGTTTGAAATTATTTCAAATTAAAGTTGTCATATACAGGGTGAACTTTAAGCGCTGATTCCTGGGGTTAGTTTGATCATAGAAGTTCATAAGAACATATGTCCAAAATCGCTTAGTTCTAAAGTTGTACAATGTTTAATAGTAAGTTAACATAATTAATGTTTTTATTATAAATTAACAAAATAATTTGTAAAACAAAATTAACTTATACTAACTGTTGAAAATGACGGCCCCCAACTGCAATACGAGCTTCTATCCTCCGTCGTATTGACTAGCGAGTCCGTACTAAAATACCAGGGGTATTTCGAATTATTTGAAAAGCTGCGATAATACGATTTCTCAGTTCATCGACATTTTCAATGGGAGTCGTATAAACTAATGATTTAAGGTGACCCCAGAGAAAAAGTCCAAAGAATTTAAGTCTGGAGACCGAGGAGGTCACGGTTGTGGACCTCCCCGTCCTGTCCACCGATCTGGATACGTATTGTCCAAAAACTCGCGAGCAACTAAACTAAAATGCGCTGGAGCACCGTTATGTATAAAATACATTTGTAATCTTAATTGCAACGGAACTCCTTCCAGAAGTAGTGGTAGCTCCTCTTCAAGAAAATTGCGGTATACCATTTAACCGCATCGGTTAAAAAATGTGGACCTATCAAGTGATCTCCAACAATTCTGGCCCACACATTGACAGAAAATTGATGTTGATGACGGGCATTCACTAGTTCGTGCGGATTTTCTTCGGCCCATATGTGCTTATTATGAAAATTAATAATCGCGTTTCTAGATAAAGTAGCCTCGTCGCTGAAGAATATTTGATCCAAATAGTCAGGATTTTGTGTTGCATCCATTGACAAAAAGCCACTCTTTGCGGAAAATCTGCCGGCAAAAGTGCCTGCACCCGTTGAATGTGATATGGATACAACAGTTGATCATTCAATATTCTCCAAACTGTGGCCTGATTAATGTTTAAAGCAAACGCAATTTTTCTGGTGCTTGTAGTAGGATGTTCATCAATTTTATTTAGTACCATTTCTTCAACTTGTGGAGTTCTCACTGTAGATGGGTGCCCGTTATCAGTCGTCCGTTTTTTTAAAATTTCTCGTTTCACTAAGACGTTGGTGAAGACGGGCAAATATTGAATGATGCGGCATGATACGGTTCGGGTATCGTTCTTCATAAAGGCGTCTAACAGCACGCGAATTTCCATTGGCAAGACCGTAAACGAAATGCATATCCACATATCTTAGCATTCGTGTAATTCATTTTAGAAAACAGAAACTGGCAATAAACTGAATGAATACTCTGACAACTATTGACAAATATTGAAATGACAAATAAACAATTCCCTCTCAACACAATAGTTTTTGAAGAACCAACTGTGATATTATATCGTGTTAGTCATAGTTCATAATTTATTATTAAACATTCAATAACTTTAAAACCAAACCGTTTTGAACATATACTCATAGGAACTTTTATAATCAAAATAACCTCAGGAATCAGCTCTTAAAGTTTGTGGCATATATTGAGAATCACCCTGTAAATACACAGACTTTTGTTAAAGTTGTAACTAAAGTAGCACTTATTATGAAACCGGTCCTTAATATAAAAATTTATTTGAAAGCAATATAACTGCGACGCAGCAAATAATATTTTTAAAATAGATATCAAAATTTTTTAATACCTATGATAAAATATAATAATTCGCTCTTGAATGAATTTTATTTAAAACAAAATATTTTTCTATTGTAATCAGTTCGCATCTCTTTCCCTTCTATCGATATATTTGTACCTACATGATGTGCGCTTACCGACATTTATCGGAAAGTCAATAAGGCCAATTTAGTACAAAAGAGCAACCGGCAAACCGCTGTCAAAAATTATCAGCCCATAACCGACGTTCATATTATGAAAATACACCCTTACCTTTTAATTCGACCCTCGATTCAGAGGCGAACCACCTCTCTGTGGATGTATGAACGTCTGATAAACGATATTCCCACAAAAGGCAGGAAGGGCTTGAGCGGTGATAGACTCGTGGCGATTCGCGAAATGTCGAAAAAATAAGGATGGAAATAATAAAATCAGATAGTGACGATTAAAGATTGTTTGTTCTGTTTTCACATTGCCATCATTCTAAATTTAATCTACTCACACGAGATAATGTCTTGGTGTGTTCTTAATTTAACACAGCATTAACTGATCTTAAATTGAAGTAATTACTAATATATTCCACGCGTTACAAGTAGTAAACAGATTCAACCACGAGCTTACATCCCTTCCTGTATTTCATGGCTATTGTTCAGGTCCTAAACTTCAACATCGTCGATCAATCAATGTCTGTCAGATACTCATCTCATTGCGACCGTTAATTTGGCTGGTATTTTTCTGTGCGCTGCACATCTGAATATATACAGAGGTGTACCCATTTATCTGGCATCGGTCGATCATACTTTAGACTCAATCATTTAATCTAAAAATGCTTTAAGTGATAGTTACTTAAGGTCAAGTGCTCCATAATTCAAAATTATTTTAATATAGACAGAGTGTTATAAATAAAATATATCATAAACACCAACATCATGTATAAATAAAATCACATAAAATGAGTCAACAATATAAAATGGTATACATAATTGCATGGAAATTAAATGACATTATTGGCTACATAGGGCATCTAGCAATTTATAGAAACTCGCCAACAGAATAAAATAAATTAGTTCTCAGGTATGATATTAATTCGATTTTAAACCTCGAAAAAAAAGAACACTCTTTTATTATTGAAGGTAAGCGATTATAAAAAGGTATATATTGCTGTGTTTCATAAGAGGAAAGCTACCAACCATATTGAAATGCAATTACTATTTTATGTACACACCTGTTTGTAAGTCCAGTATAATTTGGATTAATTCACACTAGTAGTCAATGGAAGTTGAATATAATTTTATCGTCTGACAACTGTACGATAGCCGGTATCTAGGCATCTATTTTAATTGAATGGGGGAGTGACTCAATGTGATTCGTATAAAGAAAATGATGAAATCTTGGTTACGTGTTGATAGTTGATAAAAGGTCTTAAAAAAAACTGTCATTTCTCATTAAATATAAATCAATTAAACCATATTGCGGCGGTATATCTGGTAACGAAGGGGATAAGTTCATGAATTTGGTGTTTTACTATATCGGCGAGTACTTGTTCTAACATGGGATGTGCATGTGTTTGCTGTTCCGAGTCTAATCATACATCCTGAATGTAACGAAGGAGGTGAATATACGAGCGAATCTGGATTGTCACTACAAGGAAATCACAATAATATATATAATCAATAACTCCTTCTACCTCAATTAAGGTGTAGGAATATTTCTTTTCTTTTCAGCTATGGACGAACCTCTTCCATTCTCTTCTATTTTCTGCCATCTTCTTCGCTTCTACCCATTCTTTGTTTCTTTTCTGTAAAATTTTCCCTATCACATCGTCCCAAGTTTGCCTAGGTCTTCTCGGCTTCCTATTTTTTTGTCTTCTCGCCTCCCATATCTTTCTTACTGGCCTCGATGATTCCATCCTCAATACCCACCATTCTAACTGCTTTTCTTCTATAAATTCTAAAGTCGATTGTATGTTTAGGTCTTTTCTTATATCTATGCTTCTGATTTTGTCTCTCTTCGTAACTCCTCAAACTCTTCTCAGGAACTTCATTTCGACTGCTTGTATCTTACTTTTTTGTTTTTCATTTAGTATCCATGATTCGCAGCCGTAAGTAGCAGCCGTAGGACGGGTCTAATAATTGATTTAAATACTTTAATTTTAGTTTTTTGTGATATTTCTTTTTTATTTATGAATTTATTTTACATGGTATAGTACAGTTTCATTGTTTTCTCAACCCTTTCATTTATTTCTGCTTCTTGTGTTCCATTTTCGTCTAGTGTTACTCCTAGGTATTTGAATGTATTAACTTGTTGTATATTCTCTCCGTCATCTCTTCTTTTAAAGTTCTACGTTTTCATTTCCTATGGCCATCACTTTTGTTTTGTTTGTGTTTAACTTCATTACATTTTGTTCTAGTTCTTTGTACCATATATTAATATTGTGTTGCAAATCTGTTTCGTTTAAAAATTATGAACAATATTGGACTTAAGCTTCCTCCTTGTCGTAGTCCTGATTGTGTTGTGAAGTATTCTGATACATTATTATTTTGCTATTACGGCGTTAACATTGTTCTGTATACACTTTTGTAATTATTCTTATAGTCTGGATCGTTTATGTTCCTTTTCTTTTTAAGTATTCCATAGTTTTTCTCTTGGACTTTTCGAACGCTTTTTTCGAGATCTATGAAAGCCAATAGCATCGCCCGCTTTTCTTTTATTGCTTTTTCTGTAATTTGTTTAATGGAAAAGATGTGATCTTGAGTGCTATTACCGCGCCTGAATCCACTTTGGGGTTTTCCAAGGTATCTTCAATTGCTTCTCTCAGGTGTTTCTGTAGTCTTGGTCAAAATGTTACATGGCTGTGCTTATTAAGATACATCTCGGTAATTATTGCAGTTCTTTTTATCTCCTTTCTTGAAAATCGGTGTTAATCAGCGTCATTTTCCAATCATCCAGGTAGCTCTTCTTCTTCCTATTTTATTATAATACAAATGTAGCATTGTTTCTTTTGCCTTATTCCCCATATTCTTTATCATTTCCGATGTTATCTTATCGTACCCTGGTGATTTACCGTTCTTTGGTTTTTGTATTGCTTCTTCTAAATCATTCATGCTTATTATTTTGCCACTTTCTTCTGCTGTTACTACTTGTCTAGTTGCACTTTCGTTATAAAAAGGTATGGCCCTATATCTGGGACTCGTTTCGTAGAGGTGAGTACGATAGTGACGTATAGATAGATTGTTGCGATTCCTTGTCCACATGCTCTGCGTGTCACAGGTTGACAACTACACGAAAACAAAAAACGATTTAATTGCCACAAACAAATTTATTTCGTTATCCTATATTTTATTGATTCAAATGTAAAAATTTTTACTTCAATTAAATACTAAATAAAACGTTGTTCGAGACGAACAAATATTTGCTTTAATGTAACTAAATTATTTGGTAAAGAAGAACTTTGATTGTCGGTATTAAATCTATTTCTTTAAATCAAATAAGGCATTAAAGTTAAAGTTAGCAAACCCAATTCCCACCTAAAAGAAACAATCGGTAAAAAAAATAATGGAATGGGAGGATATATGTTTACACTCCATCTTCAAATCGTAAATAAAACACACAAGTCAAAAGAGTACAAAATATATTAAAATTGACCACTACAATATTGTTTCACCACACAGTGGCTTCATCAGGTGGATGAAATTAACTAACAAAATATAATATGACAGCCCTATTTATACCTTTAACCTAGGAGTGGGGAATAATAAAAATCCTTTTGTTCATTAAGCGCTAAACCTAACTTACTATATCTATTAATTTCTAAACATTCAAATAAGTCTAATTTCTTACTTTTCTTATGAACATGCAAAATATCAAAATTATTATTAAACGTATGATTAAGTTCTAAACAATGATTAGCAAAAGTTGAATCTGTCTTTTTATCTATGTAACTTTTAGTATGTTTACCACCAGAACCTGTTAATTATATTTCTGTTACTTACCACTTAGTTGGAATAAAACTCAAACGAACATGATTGAAATAACGTGGAATATCAAAGATGGGTTCACAATTAAGTGCTAATAATCATACATTTACTTGCGTAAACAAAACCTTTAGTATCGTCAAAAGAAAATGATTATTTGAATGGATTAAATTATTTGGTTGTGGTTATTCAATTTACCAGTTAATTTAGATGTAGTCAGAATTCAAATGATCCGTATTTTGTAGCATGATGCATTTTAACCTAGTGCAGTTAAATAAAACAATTGATACAAAATATTTTCATTGTACTGTACAGGATGTTCTTAAAATACATCTGAATTTCAAAAACTTTAAATGAACAAAACTCAAATACAGACCGATTGCAGGTTGATGTAAACAACTTTTTAAACAATATGACGCGATACATATGTTACATCGATTACAAATCACCCTGTATATAGTCATATGACGTGCCAATATTCCGTGTTTCGAGACTCAACAATCAAGTATTCTTCCTTATGAAATAGATCTAAATAACCGTTATTTTATTGATTATTTTCATATTTTATTGATTATTTAAATATTTACTCTTGTATGGGTAAAACATTCACTATAAAAACATTTCTTCTTCTCTCAACCATAGATGCCTGAACTAATAAGTAAATGCGGCAGATGCGTGAAGAAGTTTCAATAAAATAATAAAACCCTCTAGTCTAAAGTTCAGGACAACGTAATTTAGAAAAACAGCTGCTTATTAATGACGTAATATTTGTTTTGTATATATAGTTTCCAAGTATTTCTTTATTATTACTATAACATGCTATTTTGTCATACTGTGACGACTCTAAAAGTAAGAAAAATAATACAATTTTGTTGTCGGTGTTTTATTTGCATTTCTCGACTTTAAAATATCTTTTGTTTAGGCAGTAAAGTTTTGAAATTATTATTAACACGTATGTACACTAGCGACACTTTCTAATTGTACGACCTACAGGTAAAATAGAGCCCATATCTTTAACGTGGATAGTAGACGGATTTATGCAGTAACTGGCCGCTTCGAAATATGTAAACGCAGATGTGCGGTCTCTCTGTCGGTTATTTTAAAAAAGCTTAGACTGGATTTATTAATGTGCGAAGTTGAATGCATCTCTTATGTATTTGTTATCTTTGCGTAGGAATAAATTTATTTGATGTTTGAAGTATTTCGAATAGCTGTAGTGTTATTAAATGGTTTTAAAAGGTATTTTCATTTTACAGTTGAACTATGACTAGGAACTAAACCAAAGGCATGTTAATTATACAATAAATAGCAATATCAATGGGTTTATTACTTTTATTCATTTTATACGTATGCAAATAATAATGAAACTATCAAAATGGATCGCATGAAGACATTTAAAGTATTTAGCTATACTGAAATCAGTAAAGCACACCTCCGTTATGAATGAAACACTTTTTTCAATATTACTGAACACATGAAAAAAGTGTTTCATTCAATCTAGTTAAGCATTAACTAGATTGCGACAGCCCCTATGCAAGATATTAAACAATATAGTAATAAAGGATTATTACTACTTCCACTTTTCGTGAAGTGGGTGTTGCGCCATTAATTTATTAAATGCAGAGAAATTTGTAGTAATTTCGTTATTGACAGAAATGCATGTTTTGTTTTCCCTGCAGCGTTACCCAAATATGCTTATATTTTTTAATCTAATTAATGTCATGATGATTCATATCATTTTTTTTAACTCGCTCGGCTTCCTTCTTTAACATAAATAATAAGGAGATATGGCGAGGATGCATTCAAAACCATGATTTTATATCAGATTATCAGATATTAGAAGGAAAAGCTCTACCTCGTCAGAAATATTTTTTATTAGTTATAGTAATGGTATGTTCCATTAATATTATAATAGCAAGATAAAATAATATTTCGATTATAAATCCCTATTTCAAAGATTTTACCTCAAAAGTCTCCCAATATTTTTTCAAAAGAAATACAAAATTTGAATTAGTGCTAAATTGAACAGTAGTGATAGCTATAAATACAAAATGCAGGTTTAAATTAGTAATTAATGATTAGTTTATATAAATATTAATTATTCATTATGTTAATATCGAAAAAAGGAGCCGGGGCGAATTAAAAATAGTTATGAAAACAATCATTGTGAATCAATTGGATTAAAAACACAAACATATTTGGTAAAGCTGTAGGGATTTGTAAAGAAAACAAAACATCTGTTTGTATACAATATTATATTTAAGGTAAGTAAATGAAAAAATTCGAATTGTGCTAACCGAGGTAGGTCGGCAGGCATAAGTATGCGCCTTTGATGTATTTAATTCTCTCTATTTTATAAGATCAATGTTTTTTCTATGTTTATTTACTGCATTCTTCCTTACATTTAAAGTAGATTTACTACAAAAAAAAACACCGAGACCGCACATCTGTGTTTACATATTTCGAAGACGGCAGTGAATGCATAAGTCGTCTACTACCCATGCTACACATTTAGGTTCTGTTTTATGCTGTAGGTCGTACAATTAGAAAGTGTCGCTAGTGTACATACAATATAACTGCCGCTGTACAACCTAGACTGCCATGTAAAATCAAGCTGGTTTGTTGTGTTGCAACACCCTATACGCGTTAGGTCATAGGCTAACGCAAGCCAATAAACTACAAAAAACGTTGAACCCTTATTACACACACACACTACATCAAGACAACTCGTGTTACGAGGTGATGTGTAGGTTATCCCTTCTGATTAATTTTCACGGCAAAGTAGAAGAACAGGATCTAAGATAATTCGCCAAGACTATATATAAGCGTGTTTTTCATGCTTTCATACATTTACAGGGTTGAAAAGTATAAGCAATTCTATTGCGGGTTA
Source organism: Protaetia brevitarsis (assembly GCA_004143645.1). Taxonomy (NCBI): domain Eukaryota; kingdom Metazoa; phylum Arthropoda; class Insecta; order Coleoptera; family Scarabaeidae; genus Protaetia; species Protaetia brevitarsis. Next base: position 13,982 of record RXPK01001308.1, on the reverse strand, counting down.
AAATATTTTAAAGGCAATTAGAATCTTTCAAGTTTTTCTTTTTTTTTAACAGTAACGATTTAAACACTGTAACAAGAAAAATATAATTTTAGCCCTAGTTAGTAATCGGAAGTTACGATCTCGGAGGATAAATTTACTTAAGATTACATTAGACCTGATTAGTAATATTTGAAGAGTGTTTGTAACACTTATATGAGGTAGGTACTTCTGTGGTTTTGACTCCGTTTTCACAATTTTGTTTTGTTTTGAATAATTTGAGTTTAAGAGTTTTTTGTATGATTTTAATTATGTAGTGTTAATATTTTTAATTAATCCAGTCATTCAAATGTCTATTGTTCGCTTGTGCTGATTTTATGCGTATTCTATTTAATATTGTCATTGTAATATTTTACGTCGGCGTTGTACGAATTTTGGGGTAGGGATTTTTGTAGATAAAAGATTTGTAAGATTTTGTTAAGGACTTCCTTGTTCGACTATTGATGTAAGTAGACGTTCTCTTAAATAATTGTTGCCATTTTGTTATTCATTATTGTTTTGTTAAATTTAACATTCTTCTTTAATATAGCCAATTAAGGATTATTGTAATAATTGTTGATGTATTGACGGGTACACTTGGTAGATATAAAATCAATTATTATTTTTTGTTTAGCAAGATTTATTTTAGTTTTTTCTCTCATTTATATTTTGTAATAGTTGATTTTTCTGTTAATCTTGTATCATTTTTAATTTCCTATCACCTCATTTGGGTGAGTAGAAGCATTTTTCTATCATTTAGCTTTTTCATTTTTGTAAATTTCTAACATTTGTCCACGCTTAGATTATTTTAATTTGTGGAACCATGTGGATAGAAATTCAAAGGTTTTGTATATTGAATAATCTTCCTGAACAAATAAAACCTTTCTTTTTTGCTTTACGTAGGAAATAGCATTGTCCTATTTTAAATTAGAGAGTCAAGTGCAGTTTTTATTTTAGGCCAGAACCTTCAGTTCAGGGTTTTTTCTGCACAATTGTATTTTAGCCCGATTTGTTAAAATAAATTTATTGTTTATTGGCATCTATGGGTTAAAAATTCTGTTCTTTTATTTTATATTGAACCTTTACAATTTTTCGTGTAATTAAGAAAGTCTGATTTCATTTACTTACAATTTACTTTTCGTGGTTAGATTAAAATTTTAATTCGCCAGGGTAACTCTGGGATTAATAGTTTTTTGTTTTATTCAAAATTGTTTCCGTTGAGCTGGCTAATATTTTTTTTCTTTTTCATTTTAAAATCATTTTAGCATTTTTTTATTTATTTCAATTAATACACAGCAAGTACGTTACATCATTCTTATATATTTTTCAGAACGAAGCACAATTTTACATGTCACTTAATACATCACTTGTAATGTAATGTTACGTAATTACAATAGGTAATGTATTTTTACCTAAAGTGGGGTGTAAGTTTCCAATCATACATAATTTAAAAAAAAAATACTCACGAGGTACACTTTGTTACATTTTATTCTTTCAAATGAATTCGTAATGTACTATTACATATTTATACCTATAAGTTTATACAATCGAAGACATTTATTTAATATTTAATCATATGTAGTTTTAATCCACAGCAAATAAACACATACTATGAAAAAATATGGTAAATTTGCACTATTGAAAATTGAAAATATAAAGTAATGCAAAATAAATAACTTGATATTTCTAAGGAAATGACAAGAGTTTTAAAACAAATATTTTGCTTGATTGCGGTAAGTATGTAATAATACATTTAATAAGCAATAAATAATAAAATAACATGTAAATTTAGTTTATTTATATATATATATAAATATATAATTTTCTTTAATTTCCTTAATTTATTTTTCTATTTTCCTTACGTTTCGACGGCTTTCCATCTTTCTCAAAGGTAATTATTTTCTTTTCTACAATTTTTACAAACGTTTAAATATTATTCTTATTATATAGTTAAGGTAAACAATGCAAAAAATTTACTTTACTTCTTATTTCATAATATTCCAATCATCCACGTTATACAATTAAAACGTTTGTTTAATTGAGTCATCTTATTTTCTTTAATATTAACTTAATTTAAAAAAATTTAAAAACACACAAGCCAGACACATACAAACTAAAGTACTTATACCTATTGCTGTGGCAACCCACATTACCGCTGAGTGTATTTTAAGTTGCCTAATTTGTCTTGATTTTCCGTTTTGCTGAATCATTGTACCGAGAAATTTTCATAATAACAATTTAGTTTGTATGATTTTAGTTAAAGAGTTAATTGTATGATTTATTTAATTAAATGTTCAGTTTTTTTAAAATTAATTCAATTCAGTTATTTGTCTTTTGTATATTGGCGTATTGTTTGTACGTCTGCGAGGTTTTCTGTTGAAACACGATTGAGGCATTTCTGTGAGGCAGTTCCTTGGTAGATGTTAGCGTGAGTACTTGTATTTTTGTATCCCTTGCAGCCATTTTGTTAATACTTTTGATATAGAGATTTGATTCGAGTTAATTGAATATTTCTGTCCATCAAGGAATTCGCGTAATAATAATTGTTATTATATTGATGTGTGCACACTAGATTTAAGATCATTTATTATTAGAAGCATATATTATTTTTTTATATAGTTATAGAATTAATTTTTCCGTTTTTCCATTTTGCTGTTTTGTTTTAAATTATTAATCACCTCGGGTTAGGTGAATAGAAGCATTGTTCTTGCTTTTAGTTTCCATTTTTTGTATAATTTCTAGTGTTCCACGAATTTATTTTATTTTATTTGAAACCACGTGGATTGTTTTGAAAAAAAAAGAATTATCTTCCTGAACTAACTAATCTTTTGGTTTGAAATAGGAAATAGCATTGTCCTATTGTAATTTAGAATCACGTGCAGTTTTTAAATTTAGACCAGAACCCTCTGTTCACGGTTTTTTTTCCTGCAAATTTGTAATTAACTTTTTTTTTCTACTTTTTTTATAATAAATTCTTAATTGTTCTTTTGCGCCATTTAAATTTTATCCGTTGAGCTAGCTAATTTAATTTTTCTTTTTCCTTGTTAATTTCATTTTGCAAGCTCTTTTCTTACAATCAGTACACAGCACTATATACGTATAACATATGTATCGATAGTCTATGAAATGTGTGTTTTTATTTTGTTATTTTTATATTTTTAGATGAAAGAAAAACCATTTGAACAACCTTGACCAATACTGGAATTATGTTTTTAAATTTACAATTGATTGACTATCTGCATTATTTTTTTTTTGGAATAGGTAGTCAAATTAATTATGTATGATTATATTCAGTAAGTAATGTTTATTTAACTAAAAGAAAAAAGGATCCATTTAAACTATCTTGAACGTCACTTATCTTTTGAATTTACAATTGTTTAATAATCGGAAAATAAATTTTGGATAGATTTTGAATTTCTGTCCTGTCATTAACAGCATTTTTTTGTTTTTGAATTTGTATCATTTCAATAACACATCTTGCCTTGTAATTTGTTTTTAAATTTTAGTATTGTTGATATTAACTTGATGATCTGTGTCATTACAATGTTTTTTTGAAGCTGTAATATTACTATTAACTAACAGGAAATACCAATAAACTTCAAGTGTACATACAAGTGTATTTGACAATACACTTGTATGTACACCTGAAGATGTTAGCTTAGCTAACGAAATGTACATTGTATTTTGAAGACTAAAGAATTTGTGAGATTGAAGTTTATTGGTATTTCCTGTTAGTTATCAGTATATCTCACAGTGCTCGATTTACCTTCTATTTAACTGTAATATTACTGTTATATTTATTTACATTTAAACGGTTTTTTAAGTATTGTTTTGTTTGACCTATGTATACTTTTTCACATTGATTACATGGTATTTGATATACAATATTACTCTGTTTTTGAATTGGTGTTTCGCGAGCCAAAGTCGATTAGAGTGGGAGTGGGTCAACTCCAGAGATTATTGCATTCGTATCATCTGCAAAGTTTATGATTTTTTGATTCTCATACACAGCTTTGGAAGATATGTCGTTAATAAATATTATGAATAGCAGTGGACCTAATGCACTGCCTTGAGGAATTCCCAATACCGTGGTTTCGCTGTCAGAATTAAAAGTGCCATCAAGGCTATTTATTTGTACTGTCTGTGTCCTATTTGTTAGGTAAGAGGCACACCAGTTTTCGAACACACCACGCAGGCCGTAGTCCCTTAAACCATATTTTTCTGAACTCTGAATCCTCTATTAAGTTACTTCAGCTTCAAACCACGATATTTCAAAAACTGTTAGGATTCCGGGAAAAGTGTATAGACCCCAGTGACCAACTATATTTATTTCATATTTTATAAATATTTAAAAAATATTAAATCTTTCTTGAATATTAGTTATATAATATAATATGTATAAATATATTATAGAAAATAATTAGGAAAACATTTAAAACAATATATATGTTATGTAGCATTAATATATTTTATTGCAATGTTTTCTCAATATATTTTCATAACTCTACAAGAATATTTTGCTTTGTATTTCTGTAAATATTTATTTCATATAAAAAAAAAGATTGAATTTTTGCTTTTATACATTTGGTGCGTAGGACGAATAATATAAAATGGGTAAAATATGCATACATATTAACTAGGTATGTACCTATTTAAAATGATAGTTAAAGATTAATTAGATAATATATATCTAATATGATTTAATTAGTATCTAAGTTGAGCGTTGTAACTTTTCTATTAATATACTGCGTTTTGTATTATATTATTTGTAATATTTGTAAGTTGCGAACGTCAACACAACACTCTATTCATTACGGTGCCGGTGTTATATGATTTACTATTGTTATTGCGTCTATGGATTAGGTACACAGAACGCATACCGCACGTGCGTATCATTCAACGTTTTCATTCGTTTGTCGTTACATGTTATAATTTATAATAGTATACGATAGGTCAGATTAGGGTTAACTGTGTAATTAATTGTTGCGGGGTGGTTTTAGTTTTTGTGGTGACTACGAGGTAAGCAAAAACTTTGAACATGTTATGGCATTTATAAGATAATTGGAATACTCAATTATCGCTATGTACAGAATCGTTAATAATATAATTTAGGAATTCATGCATCGTATATGTACTGCATCTACCAGATAAATTGCTAGTTGATTGCTTAAGAGATTCATCTCGGAGATAAGCGTCATAACCTCAAATAGAGGTTAGAATACGTTGCGTTGTTTTATTGTTTGTACGTAGAATGTTTCCAAATATTATGAAATAAAGTAAAAATAAGTATCGTAAGTATTAGAATGTAGCCACCACTCCAATTATTGTAAATGCTCCAAATGTATTAGTAGGTGTTGATAATATTGTACGATGTTTATTTATGGTATGATCTAATACAATTGGCATTGTTTTAGAGGCCAACAAGGAACGCCATGAGAGCGCCACTACCGAAGATATGAAAAAAGCCATAGGGTTGTACCTGGCACCAGCCAAGGCTAGACTTAAAAATGAGTATTTTTCATTTTTATTGGCTTATTCAAATAAAATGATAATAAATATGTTTGTTTTTTATTTAGAATACTTCAATTAAAAAATAGTGATTAATTTGATAAACCTTCAGTATGCCTTAAAAGATGCCGGACTTATTGATTATTAACTTGTATGGTGAGTGTGAAAAAACAAGTTCTTGCCTTTTAGACAACTCTATGTATGTTTCAACTTTTCGTTATCGACGTTATACATTCTAAATAATTTATTTTGAATATTATAATATTATATAATTGAATATTTTATCTATATTTAGAAAAGATATGAAAAATATATTCAAAAACCTCTCACGACAAATATTTATAAAATATATTTTTAAAAATATCCATGTAATATTTCTGGCTGTTAGGGGAGTAATTTTTGTTTAAAATTAGTCATTGGATTCATATATCGTAGAAGTATCTCCGATACTTCTACGATCGCCCTGTATAAAGAATTACATGAGAGGTGATGCGCTTTTAGATAAGATAGGATGTTAATTCACCATTAATATATTAGCACGCAGAGAAGAACTTCAATTTCACGTTCCAACAGGGACCTTCTCGAACGATTATTAATCTCGAAGATTCTATAAACAAGTACAGAAATCAATTCCGAGTCATCTCAAAGGCAGCGTCTATACTTAATGGAGAGCGGTAGGTCATGACCGTCTCGCGAAGACCTCTTGATAGGTTACAGGCGCGGTCAGTTACTTCACCTTACCCCTACATACATACATACATAACATAACTCACGGGCTCGACTGGAGCCAGTTCAGCGCACGGCCGTGCGCGGGGTTATCTAACTATCTGCGATACAGGTGTAGGCATCTGCCCGTAACGATTCACGTGTTCGCGTCGTCTTGGTATATAGTAGCGAGTGGACGCACGAGTTCGCCTCGCGGCCGGACTCCGTCCACGTAGTCTTCTTTTATTTACCGCTGAACGGGGAGCGTAATTTCCATAGCTCGGGGCGATCGCTCACCGGAGTTTGCGAGCGTCCCACGCGCTCCTATAGATGCGTCGTATATTTAATTAGGTGGGCGATAAGAGTTACGTAGCAAATTAATTTTATTCTTCTGCTATGTGAGAATGATAAGAACGCAGAGCGATCATGTTTGAATTTCAAAAGAAACGGGTATTGAAGAGAAAGAAGTTTCAGTCATGTACCTAACATGCGTTGGGCTACATTCCCAAGGCTTGGAGAGATACTAGAGTTCTGTTCATTCCGAAACCTGGGAAGGACACATACTATCATCCGAAATCATTCAGACCAATTAGTCTCATATCTTTTATGCTGAAGACTATGGAAGAAATTATACACCTAAACATTACAGACTTGCGAGATATCCTCTGCATCCTCTGCAATGGGCATACCAAAGGGGCAAATCAGGCGAGGCTGCCCTGCATAGTTTGGTGGAAGGACTCGAAAGGAGCCTACATCAAAAGGAAGTTGCCCTTGCAGTATTTTCAGGACATCGAGGGCGCCTTGATAACACATCAACGCCCTCGATCAATCGATCACTAATGGAACGGAACATTGACCACACAACTAGCAGATGGGTTGACTGCATGCTAAACGGCAGAGTGGTCTATGCCAATATGCGTAATGCACTGCGAATGGTGGAGGAATGGTGCCTTTCACAAGGACTCTCAGTTAATCCACAAAAAACAAAGCTGGTTGCCTTCACCAACATGAGAAAACTCAATGACCTAGGCGGCATTAGACTGTTTGGGCAGGAGTTACAATTAACCAAGGAAAGTAAAGTATCTGGTGTTACCTTGATGCGAAACTGAGCTGGAAAGATCACTTAGGTGAAAACAACGACCAGGGCCGCGCAATTATTCTGCGCGCAGGAGAGTTGCTGGCAAAACCTGGGATTAAAGCCGAAGGTGATCCATTGGCTATATCTGCCGTGATAAGATCAGCGATAACTTACGGGGCAGTAGTCTGGTGGAGGAGGACAGAAGTGTCTCCGCAGCGAAGCTGCTAACCCGCGTCCAGAGACAGGCATTGCTGGGTATCACTGGTGCAACTAACAGTACAGGGACCGCCCTCTGGAGACCATTGTGGCCTCCCCCCGCTGGAACTCTATGTGAGAGCGGAGGCAATGAATGCGATCTTAAACTGAAAGCCAACAACCTGTGGCATCCCAACTTCAGGGTGGGAGACACACTTATACTACGGGCACGCTGCTGGACGGGCCATTGCTACAAATGCCCACGGACAGCATGGCAACCGAAATTATCTTCACTGAAAAGGTGAAAATCTCCATACCGAACAGAGACCAGGCACGTAGTGAGATCACTGCTAATGAAAACTGGTACACGGATGGATCCAAAACCAGCCAGGGGACAGGAGCCGGTATTTGTGGGCCCAGTCCTAATCAAAGGATATTCATAAGCCTGGGGAAACATACAACGGTCTTCCAGGCAGAGGTATTCGCCTGTGCAGAAATGATTGCAAAAGGGGGCTACATGAGGAGGAAAATTAATATAATGACTGACAGCCAGGCTGTCATTAAGACAGTCTCAAACCCTGTAACTAGGTCAAAACTAGTTAGGGACTGCAAACAATCCCTCAATGCACTGGCACGAGACAACACGGTGTCTCTGATTTGGGTGCCGGTACATGAGGATATAAAGGGCAACGTAATAGCCGATGAGCTAGCCAAGGAGGGCTCTAAGAGACACTTCATGGGTCCAGAGCCCGTATGTGGGATTACTAAGGATTCCGCAAGAAGGAGATCTAGACCTGGTTAGATAAAGAAATACAAAGAATTGAGGTCGACTGAAGGTCAACTCCATACCAAAACGCTGATAGGGGATGGGGATGGTAGTTTCTCTGATAACCTACTCAAGCGCAGTAAGAAAGAAGTTAAAACCATTACTGGGTTGGTAACTGGACGCTATCCTCTGAAAAAGTATCTATACAACACAGGCCGTGTAAGCGAACCGTGGTGTAGAAGATGCTAACTACAGGAGGAAACGAGTTTACATGTAATCTGCACATGTGAGGAACTGGATAGAAGATACTGGGCTTTATAGAGAACACCAAGCTGCTCGAGTGGAAATAAGAGAATCAATAGGAATGAGCACCAAGCTCAAGTGCCCGGACATCAAGTGCCCACCCTAACTTGAATGAATGAATGAATGACCTAACATACGCGTTTATCATGTAATAGTATAGCTGTTGTAAAAAAAATTCACAGCTGTTTATTGGATCAATATTGCACTGAGAAAAATATTGGTTGTAATATCAATAATCTACGAAAAAAATCGTCGAAATTAAAATGTCCTGGTAGAGTTTATTTAATTGGAATTTTAATAGATAACAGAAAAACAAAATATCAAAATTTCTAATGCTTACCCCAAAAACCACTGCACGCCAGTTGAACACTTGTATCGATTAGAGTTCTCACCGCACCATGCAATTCTATTTCACTCGGATTATTTTGTGTTATTTGGCTTTTATTATAATTATATGAAAGTATTAGTAGATGAATAATATTTGCTGGATTGATATGAACCATGTTAGCTACTGCCACTGCAAAACTATATGAACTGAATTTAAATAAAAATTGGGTTCTTATATACATTGCACCGAGGGATATGTGTGCCAACCCTAACAGCCAGAAATATTACATAGATATTTTTAAATATATATTTCATAAATATTTTTCGTGAGAGGTTTTTGAATATATTTTTCATATTTTTTTCTAAATATAGATAAAATATTCAATTAAAATATTTATTCCATATTTTAAAATTAATGTAAGCGCTATATTTTTTTCTAAAATATTTATATGAAAATTGAGATTTTTTATGCAATCTATCAATTTGTCAAAATGAACTAAATTATCTTGATTATTAGAATGTATAACGTCGATAACGAAAAAGTTGAACATACATAGAGTTGTCTAAAAGGCAAGAACTTGTTTTTTCACACTCACCATACAAGTTAATAATCAATAATTCTGCATCTTTTAAGGCATACTGAAGGTTTATCAAATTAATCCACTATTTTTTAATTGAAGTATTCTAAATAAAAAACAACGTATTTATTATCTTTTATTTGAATAAGCCAATAAAAATGAAAAATACTCATTTTTAAGTCTAGCCTTGGCTGGTGCCAGGTACAACCCTATGGCTTTTTTCATATCTTCGGTAGTGGCGCTCTCATGGCGTTTCCTTGTGGCCTCTAAAACAATGCCAATTGTATTAGATCATACCATGAATAATCATCGTACAACATTATCAACACCTACTAATACATTTGGAGCATTTACATAATTGAAGTGATAGCTACATTCTAATACTTACGATACTATTTTTACTTTATTCATAATATTTGAAAACATTCTACGTACAAACAATAAAACAACACAACGTATTCTAACCTCTATTTGAGGTTATGGACGCTTATCTACCGAGATGAATCTCTTAAGCAAATCAACTAGCAATTTATCTGGTAGATGCAGTACATATATGATGCATAAAAATTCCTACAATTATATTATTAAACGATTTCTATACATAGCGATATTGAGCATTCCAATTATCTTATAAATGCCATGACATGTTCAAAGTTTTGCTTACCTCGTCACCGCAGAAACTAAAACACACCCCGCAACAATCAATTACACAGTTAACCCTAATCTGCCCTAATCGTATACTATTATAAACTATAACATGTAACGGACAAACGAATGAAAACGTTGATGATATGCACGTGCGCGTATGCATTCTATGTACCTAATCCACAGACGCATAAACAATACTAAATCATATAACACCGGCACCGTAATGAATAGAGGTGTTGTGTTGACGTTTCGCAACTTACAAATATTACAAATAATATGATACAAAACGCAGATATATTAATAGAAAAGTTACAGCGCTCAACTTAGATACTAATTAAATCATATTAGATATATATTATCTAGTTTAATCTTTAAACTATCATTTTAAATAGATACATACCTACTTAATATGTATGCATATTTTCCCCATTTTATATTATTCGTCCTACGCACCAAATGTACAAAAGCAAAAATTCAATCTTTTTTTTATATGAAATAAATATTTTCAGAAATACAAAGCAAAATATTCTTGCAGAGTTATGAAACTATATATTGAGAAAACATTGCAATAAAATATTATTAATGCTACATAACATATATATTTTTTAAATGTTTTCCTAATATATTCTATAATATTATTTTATGCATATTATTTATATAACTAATCATCAAGAAAGATTAATATTTTTTAAATAATTATAAAATATGAAATAAAATATACCAGTCGGTCAATGCCATTTAACAGAATCCCTTTCAATCAATTCTAGAGTAAAGCATCCTTGCTCGAGGAATAGCCGAAGTGAGTCGATATTGTGACTATGAAATAAAAAGTTGTTCAAGGTGTAAAGTTCCTTACATAAGTCATACTTTTTTCTTTACATTTGCCTGCGCTATGAATATGGGAGAAAGTGTTTTAAAAAATCCATTAATATTAAATTATTCCTTATTGGATTCGATAGGGAAATGGTTATTAAGCTCGTTGAAAAATCGTTTTAGTCTAGATATTTTTGTTTTTAATATTTTCGTATACACGTTTTACTTTAATAAATGTATAATTTTTTTTTTATTAATTTTATTGTCATATTTCACGCGATAATTTGTACTAATCCTCGTTATATCTGCGCTGCGAATACTTCGATTTGGTGTGAGATTACACATAATTTTCTCGTACCACTACGTCGTGTTGGTATGTGAGATCCGTAAAATCCATTAAAATTACTTTGCATCATTACAAGCGCTAGTATAGCAAGGGAGTAGAGGCTTCAAATTAAACAAAAAGATTCCATGTGTATACAGTTCCAAGAAATCTATATACTCACTTTCATATTACCTATGTACATATGTATAAGAGCATACACGTTTCACCATACCGTCATCGATTTAGGAATTGTCACGCAATCAAGAGCTGCCACTGCTCCTTTAATAAGTTTTAATTGAATGAGTCACGAATTTATGACGGTCGAAGACGATGCGCACGGACAAATAATAGAATGAGCGGAGGGGTCGAATAACACCAGTCGACCACCCCATACACCAATTGTCGTGAAAATAGGGACGTTAATGTTATGTATTACGTGTGGTATGACGTCGCTGTGCTGCTGAGTTATGCTTTACACGTACAGTAGCACTCGCTCTCTACGAAAAGAGAGAATTCATAGGGCGTGTATCCATCTGCATCTGCATTCCTCAATACAAGCATTTATTTAGCAACGTGAGCAGTACTGTATACGAATGTACGAAACTGTATCGAAAGAGACAGCAGGGAACACGTGGGCATACCAATGGTTAGGGCGATAATAACTAGCAATTAAAAGAACCCTCAGAACCGTAGTTTAGGTTTTAATATACAGGGAGGTACACACTGAGAGAAAATATTGTTTTCCCCAAAGAAACAGATATCTTTGAAAAAAATTATTTCACATAAACAAACTTTATTTGAATTAGATATACAGGGTATTCCACGTAAGTGGTTCATTAAAAGTTTATGATGTTCCACTATTTACTTATATTTGAGATTTTGGCAGCATTATCTGTTCGATTGAAACTATAAATATGAAATACTTTACTACCAAAATATCACTTCCGCTTGAGCGGAAATGGACATCAACTTTGTTATTTTAAATAGAATGATATAATTTTTTATTTATTTTTAGATTCTACCTCTCTAATACTCTCTCATTACTAATTCTATAAAATTATTACTTAAATCAACACATCATGATATTCTAAACATTCATACTATATCACTGAGAAAAAAATTTAATAATCATAAATAAAAATACAATTATCGTAAGGAAGTTGGATAGGGGACAAAAGCACAGATTACTAGCCTAGTAACAAAGGGATCCCTAACACTGATACTAACAAGAAGCAATCTAAGTTACTTACGGTCTGCTTCATACCGGTAATTTATGAAGTTACTTATGATAATTAAACTGAAGTAGTATGTAGTTGCAGCAAGCAAAGATTTGCCTTTGTCAAGTAGTAGGTGTATTGCTGTGAGTGAACTATTTTATAACAGCTCACACCTTTCATAATTAATACAAGCTATTTAGATTACTTTGATAAGGAAAGAGTATCATTAATGCAGTTCACTAAATACCGTATATATATAAGTGGTAATGGTTGCTATAAATATACAATACTTACCTTAAATTTCTTGTTCAATTATAGTTAGTGCAGGACACGAGGAGTTTAGTGAATATTTAATATAAATTTAAATAAAAGCAGTATTATTAGTAATAATTTTATTTTGTATAGGAAAACACAGTGTCTACCTGATATGAATGAAGATATTGGTTTCACTTAACAACAGTTTTTTAAACAATTTACATGTAATGACATAAAAATATATTCCTTAATAATGAAACAAAATGACAAAGCAATAATAAAAGATAAGTAAATGGGCCCCCCTTGAAACTTTATTTAGTTATTGAAATTATTGAAATCTAACAGAAAGGACAAAGAGTAAATATGGCTTTGAGTTACAATGATAACAAAACAAAGACAAAATTATACCTAGGCGGTAAATTGCAGTTTCTGTTTGTTTTTTGTATTGGCGTTGTCTCGGCGAGTTGATCCTCTGTCGGCGTACGTGCGGTTATGTCTGTGATCCCTCGAAAACGCTATTTCGTCGGTATCCCTAACTGTAGGTGGCACTTGGACTGTCACTGAGCGGGCGCAGATATCATCACGATGATGGGAAATTCAAATATCCCACCACGCGGTTTAAAACTGCAATCTTAAAACATCCGATTGCTTATAGGTTCGGTACTTCTTTTTTCGCTGGAATTCTTTATACGGATGAAGCCTTGAGTTAAGCCACTTGGTATTTTTAATATATTTGTGTTCCAACTGACCTACAATCGCCGTACTCCTTGGCCACTCTTTTTCGACGACCTTTTCCTACGTCCGTAACTCTTACTTAGCGCTAGCCCGCGCTTGCGCGCGCAGCAGTCTCGGGCACAATTTCATTCTCCGCCGCATTAGCCAATCAGGAATAGTAAAACAATCACGGGGTGGCAGCAAAACTCAAATAATCATAGTTGTGGCAAGTTGTTACCTATTTAAGAAAATGCATGAGTTTAATAGCGATCAGCATTGTTGTTACTAAACATGTGCTGTAGTTAGATACAGTATCAGTAGTGATAAGTAATACATTACTTACCACAAATTTGTAAGGACGCTGTGTAATAGCCGTTAATAAAAGCACTATTACAGTAACAACTTGCATTCAGGAAACTGGGTTAGTTGCAGGTATTAATTAACGAGAATATTCCAAGTTAAAACTTATCTAATGTAAATAATGTTTAAATCAAGTAAACACTTTACTGTAGCCCATTTTCCAGTGAGGATGATA
>RXPK01001307.1:0-88347 GCA_004143645.1 Protaetia brevitarsis | reverse complement strand
AATAACAATGTAAACTAAATTTGTATAGAATTTTGATTAAGATATTTACAATTTACATGCATTAACGTCAATTTTGCTTTCTGTCATAATGTATTCAATACAGCCAACCTATAGAAATGAAAAAAGCGTATCACAATGAAGCACTTTTCGATACGCAAAAGCGTGTTACAATTGCGTTTTTATGAACGCAAAATAGAAAAAAGAAATTAAACGTGCTCTGATGAATCCAAAACTAGGCAAAAGTAAAGTACCCTCAAGATCTTGCACGTTGAGAATAATGAACTATATACAATATGGTCCGTTGCCTGTCATCTTTAAATGTGACAAAATATACGAATAGACTAAAACTACATTTTCATGCTGCGCATTTTCGAAAGGGGTAATAATAGTACGCAGCAATCCAAACAATAAGCGTGTATTAACAATACGGTATTGAAACTCCACCTTTATTCAATACATTTATAAAACGGTGTTAACTTGAAAAAAAAAAAATAACAACGTAACTATCGATAGTCACCTAACCTCAAAACAAAGAGACAATAACGATGAAATTTGGTTTTCATCAAAACGAGATCGAGAAATCAATATACCATGTGATTCAAAATGATTGTCGTAATAAAAAAAACTGTTTTCGGCAAAAATTTATCTATACTTATTACCAATTTAATGAGCAAAGTTAGCTACATACAAATTTCATACATTAAATGAATTTTCTTGACATTTAGCCACATTGGCGTGCGTGTTGTAGTATCTTTTGATTATTTATCTTATAATTTTTTTCAAATCGTTTATATTTACATCTAATATCACCAACAATAGTATTTCTGAATACTGTAAGAAAATAAGGGAATTTATCAATCAACAAACAGGTAAAAAATCAATATTAACATTAAGTGAAATAGTTTATTACATTTTATAATTTTATAGGCTTATCATACACTTCAGCGCAATGAGCTGTCAAAAGAAAGTTACATTTTCATCCCTATAAAGTTTCTACGGTACAGGAATTATTACCATTAAATCACGATAGGCGATTGGAATATTGTCATTGGTTTAATAACAATTTAAGGGACGATGACTTGCTAAACAACTCATTTTTCTCGAATGAAGCCTGGTTTTATCTAACAAGCTATATCAATTCACAAAACTATCGTATCTGGTCTGCAGAAAATCCACATCAATTTCGAGAAACGCAATTGCATCCCGTAAAAGTTGGAGTTTGGTTAGCTATGTCCAGGCAACGAATAATAAGGCCAATTTTCTTCGAGGAAGCTATAACAGCCCAACGTTACTAACAGATGTTGGAATTGTTTATTGCAGAGTTACAAGAAAATGAGCTTGAAGCAGGTTATTTTCAGCACGATAATGCTCCAGCACATACTGCTCGACAAACCTGCCAATATCTTCAACAGTTTTTTGCTGACAGGTTCGTTAGAGCACAAAGATGGCCACCAAGATCGCCTGATCTAACCCCATTAGATTACTTCATGTTCAGCTATCTAAAAAATAGGATCTATAGAAACCGCATGCATACCATAGAAGAACTGAGAGATGCAGTTTTGTCACTTAATAATTTTACTAATTGTATGTTATAATTTAAAGTAATAAATAAATTTAGTTAAACACCAGTTAGTACTGAATTGTAAAATCATAATTTAGTAAAGTTAAATTAATTACATTTCATTTTTACAGGCAGAAACACCAATCCATAGTCGTTTATATGTATAATGCGAGTTCAAATATAGGTTACGTTTTCCTTGTTTATAACAGATCCGTTTACTTTCTTATGCTCCAGCACTGACTTAGTTCAAACCTTCATTACAAACACGCGGCATATACCTACACCCTGTTACTATCTATAGGAGCGGAATTGACAATCATTTTGAATCTCTGTGTACATATAAAGACTATATTGCATAATTTTAACGCTAGTCGAAGCTATGTTAAAGAAATAGAATCTTAAAAACAAAAAAAATATATTTCAACACCAATATTGTACTATACAATCGTTCACAATAATAAAGATCATAAGAATATTTTTAAGAGAAAACTTTCAGTGGCATTATAGAATAATATCAAAAATGGAAGAATAATATCAAACAGGCTATGCACTAAAGTTACATTTGGGAGATAAGTACAAAAAAACCCACTTGAAATGATATATGGACATATCAGTTATCTTTTACGCAATGCTTTAAATTTCGATTGGTAGATATTTCCCTTCTCAGGACATGCAAAAAGGCTTGAACGCCATCACTTAATTCAAAACCATGGATACTAAATACGTTATGTCACGTGAACTAACAATTACAAGCGGGAGATATGACGGGTCCGCTCTCTTCCAATTTTTTTTTTTTTAGAATATGCGTATGCACGTGAAGTTAAAGACTACTAATCGAACATAAAGTTATGCGAATTAAAATTTTGCGCCATTCGGTGTCTTTATTTTCATCTTTACACTGACTAGAGCGTTGTCCTTAACACATTTGTTTAGCTCCATTGGTTGCCTTCGCTGGTATTGTGTTTCCCACAACTGGTTTCGATTTAAGCATTTCTTTTGATATATTTGACAGCCAGTGAATGAGCCAACATTGACAAATTATTTAATTTTAAAGTGGAGAAAAACTACTCAGAGTAAAAATAATATACAATATCATTGCTCTAAAAAAAAAAATCCTCCTGAAGGTGTCCGCAAAACCTGCATTAAGTGTTTAGCCTCCATCGCTTGCATCTTCCGAGAAACTCTTCACAAAATTCACGTATCTAAGACTTTTCCCTAGTGTGTGTCCTGATGTGTAGCTTGAGCGCTTTTTTGTACGTGAAATCCTTTTTACAAAACTCACACACGTATGGTCTTTCTTTCGTGTGTGTTCGTGTATGTACCACCAGAACTTGTTTACTAGCAAAACTCTTGCCGCAGATATTGCATATGTAGGGCCTTTCACCAGTGTGTGCACGCAAATGCCTCACTAGATCTGCAGTTTGCGCAAAACCCTTACCGCAAAATTTACATAGGTAAGGCTTTTCTTTCGTGTGTGTCCACATGTGTAGCTTAACGGATTGTTTACTTATGAAACTCTTTTTGCAAAACTCACATACGTAAGGCTTCTCATTGGTGTGTATTCGCATGTGTATCTTCAGAACTTGTTTATCCGCATAACCTTTTTTGCAAAGATTACATACGTAAGGCTTTTCACCAGTATGTGTCCGCAAATGTATTACCAGGAGTCCAGGTTGTGTAAAAGTCTTATTGCAAAATTTACACATGTAAGGCTTTTCCTTGGTGTGTGTTCGTATGTGTATCTCAAGAGCTTGTTTGTTCGGTAAACCCTTTTCGCAAAAATTACATATGAAGGGTTTTTCACCAGTATGTGTACGCAGATGTCCCATTAGATGTCCAGTTTTCGCAAAACCTTTATCGCAAAATTTACATATGTAAGGTTTTTCCGTCGTATGTGTCCGTATGTGATTCTCCAGGGCTTGTTTGTTTGTAAAAGCTGTTTCGCAATAGTTACATATGTAAGGTTTTATGTACGTTTGTTTGTGTATGTGATCCCAAACTTCATCCTTGACATATAATGGTACCTCATTATTGTACCGTTCCCAATTTTCTTGTCCGGGTATCTACTGGTGTTATAATATAAGGACCCTCTTCTATATCTTCGTTTTTGATGCATGATGGTACAAACCTGAAAATGTGATTCTATTAACACAAGAACAATCAACTACTGTATACTGTCAAGTACTTGCACATACAGATTCCATTACTTTTGGCTAGAAGAAATAAACAGAACAGTATTTTATTCAATACGTTTGTAAAATGGCCTTAATTCCGAACATCAAAATAACTATACATACTTACCGACACTAACCTAATCCTAAAATAAAGAGGAAATAACGAAAATAACTGAATAAAATTCGGTTTTCAACATTAGAATTGCGTTCTAAACAAGATCGAAAAAGCAAGGCGAATATGAGCGGGTTTGACTTACAAGAGAACACAAGCAACTGTCAAATACCGATTTCCATGAAATTGTTGACTGAAAAAGTACTACGGTACTTTTAGCACTAGCAATTTTAATTTTCTACCCAAATGTCGGTTTTATGGGTGCAGCTCCCTTCAAAGTTTGAGCGATTTTTCAATCTTGAAGAATATCTCCGAAATTATAACATATATTAAAAAAAAATTAACATAATTTGCAGCAAATTATGTCGACCTAAAGACATCTTTTTAATAATTTCTCGTTTTCTTATTTAAAATAACTAAACTTGTAAGTTAATGTTGTACATCAAATAATAAAATATTATTTACTAGATTCAATTTCATTTCAAATATATATTTCAATAATATGTAATTCATTCTTCACAACTATATCCTCAGAAAAGTGTGTATACCATGAACAGATTTGGCGCGCACGACAAATAACTAAAAATTTATATTTTGATTTATTTATTTATTTAATGTGCAGGGTAAGTAGATTTACAGTTGAAAGTCTGTGACTTTTTCCACGCAGGCTATCAATTACTTCACAATTCGCATTTATAGAGTAAATTTTAAACAATAACATTTTGTAGCAACGCGTACATAAACTAATCATATTAGATGTATAATTAAACACGAACCTTCGAAAAGGCACGTAGACGTTTGGATACATATATGAGGATAAGATGGTCGTTCCAAATGATTCCCAAATTGCTGGTGGTGCGTAAAATTGTAGTATGTTACAATGGCAGTAACTAATATAGCTAATGTTATGAATATTGGTGGCAACACAGTAGTAAAAACAACATTACATTAGATACTTTAAGAAATACGTTACAAAACTGTACATCAACTACGTAAAATGTAATTCATTCTTTAATACTGTTTTTCTTTTAAGATAGTATAATATTCTTAACTCATTTGTATTTTATTTTATGACATTTATTGCAGTATAAATAAAGCTAACATGTTTCTAACAGTAACAATCATCATTCATAGAACAGAATTAGAGAAACATTACAATCCTTATAAATACTTAAATGCACTACATAATGTAACCCAATACTATTAATATTAATGTATATTATACAGGCTATTCCACGTAAGTGGTTCATTAAAAGTTTATGATGTTCTATTATTTACTTATATTTGAGATTTTGGCACCATTATCTGTTCGATTGGAACTACAAATGGAAAATACGTTAACCAAAATCTCACTTCCGGTTGACCGGAAATGGATGTCGACTTTGTTATTTTAAATAGAATGATATAATTTTTTATTCATTTTTGGATTCTACAACTATAAATACGTCAGTTTTCATTAGCTATTCCTATAGCTACATGTTGCCGTTTTTGAGTTATTTAAGTTTTTCTTTTTTTTTTTAGTCATAATCATTGCATCATTGAGAAATTAATATCTCGGTTAATACTGCAAGTAGAGACTCCAAATTTGCTATGTTATGATTGTAGATATAACTATAAGAAACGGTACGCACACTTTACATTCTAACAAACAGGCTGTTCGAAACTGAGGAACAAAGTGACATATTTTCAAAAGCAGAAAACTCATTTTTTTTTTTTAAATAGAACACCCAGTATTTTAATGCGAAATTAAGGAGTAAATATCATCCCTTATCACTTTATATCAGCATTCCCTATACCTCTCTTTAATAGATTTTGAGATATAACCTACTTTTTGTTAAACAGCCTAATTAGCTCTATCTTTAAATGTTTGTAGCAAGCTCTGAATGGAATTAATGTCAAATTCATTGACTAACCATAAGTGTTTATGTTATATCATCGTAATTTGCACTTTTGTACAACGCAATATTAATAGAAATGACTATTCTAACAGCGATATTCTTGTAATCGCGTGAACTTCTACTCCATTTATATTATGACAATTTTTTCTACATAACAGCCGCGTCGTCTTTTTCATATGTTTTTCAGACATAGATCCAAAACTTTTCAAGTGATACGGTCTTATTGTGGCCACAGATTTGATTCCCAGCTTATCTAGATAGGATATTTTTTTATTTTTTGCAAGCACGCGGTCCGCTATAATGGCATGTTTCGCGCAAGAATTGCCATCTGTGAATGAATAAACTAGTTAAAATTGAAAGCTATACTGTGTTTTAACGGATTTCTACAAAACTTAAACGAAATCCGCAAGATGCCGCGACATTCTATAACAATTTTTATTGTGTTTCCGTTTGGGGACAGAATGCAATAGAGGGTTTTGCAGTTTCGTCTTTTGACATTAACTTCTGATATTTCGTATTTATTGTTGTGTCACAACCAATAAGATCATTCCTCTGGTAAACACAAAATGCTTTTCTTTTCTAGAATATACCGGATGTCCCCACTTAAGTGTGCACTATTGATAACTTTGTTATCTTTGGAGGTACAGAATCGCTCAAATGGACAAAGTAGTACTATTTTTTAGGGCGGTTACAATTGTGAAAACAGATAAACAATTGAGCGTCGCGTTCTCTAGATATTCGTCTATTTTTTTTTTTTTTAATGGAACACCCTGTATATTTTTTGCAATTTAAAAGAGAATCGCAAACTGAACAAAAAAAGTCCTGGTACACTATTATAAAAAAAATGGTCAAATAAAGTATTTACTGAGAAATCTTTATCTTTGCTTTGTTTGCATGAAATTGATATACCTATGGAAAATTAAAGCGACACATTCATTTAAGCTCTTAATTTAATAAACAAATAAAAATAAATACAAAAATAGTCAAGAAAATTACTCAAATTAAATGTTCAAAAACATCTCCTTCCATTTCAATACATTTTATCAATCTTCTGTGAACACTTACGAGTAGCTCCTAAAATTGTCCAACCTTCGATGTCGTCAATGATGTTGGCAATTCTTTCCTGAAGCTCATCCACTGTTGTATATCTATGTTTGTACACTTGATTTTTCACTGCTCCCCACAAGAAGATATCTAATGGCGTCATGCTAAGTGAATGCTCGGGCCACTGAATAGGACCATTTGTGCCAATCCATCTATTTCCAAATAATCTTTCTAATAACTCACTTGTGTCACGGTGATTATGTGCGGGCGCTCCATCTTGTTGAAAGTAAATAATCTGTCTGTCTACAAACTTAATTCATCCAGAAAAATTTCTAAAATTTCTGTCAATAATGCCATATATCTTTCTCCTGTTAAAGAACCCCGATAGAAAAATGGTCCAACAATTCGGGATCCCATTATCCACACCAAACATTTAAACTGAATCGGTGTTAGGGATTTTTTTTTAAGGGGTGTTAATGCCTAAGCTATATGTTTAGCTTGTCAGGTCCCCGCAGAGCCAAATCTCCCTCCTAATCAACATTACAGGGATAAACAACAAATGGGTTTTCAGGATTCCAGTAATGATTATTTCTTTTATTGAACATCCCGCGATTAGAAAAGTTAGATTCATCACTCCATAAAATGTGTGAAAGAAGAAATTGTGATTTTCTTCAAAGCATTGATAAACCATTGAGCAAAAGTTAATCGTCTTTGATAATCGCCCAAAAGTAGAGTTTGAACAGGCTGATATTTAAAGGGAACATATTTATATTTTTTCAGAATTTTATGGATCGTGCTACTAGAAATACCTGATTCTCTGGACAAATCCCTTACAGAATTATTTGGATGTAGCTGAAAATATGCCAACACATTTATTTCTATCTCTTGTGATAATATAAAATCATTTTTTTCCTCTTCTTTATAAAAATTGTTTCGTTGCTTCTTAATCTTCGATAAAGTTTTAAAAAATAGCGACGGTCACACGGTACATCACGGTCAGGAAATTGCTGAATGTAACGTTCTAGCGCTCTATCTGATTTTTTTGTTAAACAGCAAGTACAACTCCAACATATCACACTTTTCCAAATGAGTAAATGCCACTGTTACGGTTGAAAAAATTGTAAAAACAGTACTTTTTCCGCACAGTAACTTTAACAACAACAAATATAAATAATTTGACAGCTACTAAACAATGTGACGTTTTAATATTCCATGGGTATATCGATTTCATGCAAACAAAACAAAGATAAAGATTTCTGAGTAACTACTTTATTTGACATTTTTTTTATAATAGTGTACTAAGACTTTTTTGTTCAGCTTGCGATTCCCTTTTAAATTGCAAAAAATATACAGAGCGTTACATTTAAAAAAAAAAAAAATTGGACGAATATCTAGAGAACGCGACGCTCAATTGTTTTTCTGTTTTCACAATTGTAACCGCCCTAAAAAATAGTACTACTTTGTCCATTTAAGCGAATCTGTACGTCCAAAGATAACAAAGTTATCAATAGTGTACACTTAAGTGTGGGCACCCGGTATTTGTAAATGTGATTTGAAACATAGAACCTAAGAAATAAAGTTACCCAAATAGAGAAAGGCTGGTAAGTGATATCAACAAGTGGTCAGCTAGATTAACATTTATTAAAAAACGTCATTCCTCGATATATATATATATCTAAATTTTAAAGTCATACGTTTTAGCCAACGCACTTCAGTTACTTCACCCGCGTTTAACTAGTTAGCCAACACATTAGGACGCATTAACACCCTGTCACTGCTGCATATGTTATACTACATGCTTGTTTTCGGGAAGAACATTTCCACGCGTAAGGTTTTCTTTTGTGTGTGTGTTTGCATATGTACCGCGAATGCATAATATTTCGTTTCAAAATCCTTATCGCAAAATTTGCATTTGTAAGAGTTTTCCTTAGTGTGTGCCTGTACGTGCAACTCCATCGCATATTTAGTCACAAAAGCCTTTCCGCAAATCTTACACTTGTGAGGCTTTTCCATCGTGTGTGTCCGCATATGTCTCTCCAGGGATTGCTTCGTGGTATAACCATTTTTGCAATTCTTACATATGTAAGGCATTTCACCGGTATGTGTGCGCAAATGCGTCTTTAAGTGAGCGGATTGCGCAAAACGTTTGTCGCAAAATTTACATCCGTACGGCTTCTCTTTCGTGTGTGTCCGTGTGTGTATCCCAAGTGCACAATTGGTTGCAAAACCTTTATCGCAAAATATACATATATAAGGCTTTTCTTTCGTGTGTGTTCGTATGTGAATATTTAGTTCTTCATTAGTTGTAAAGCCTTTCTCGCAAAATTTACATATGAAAGCCTTTTCTTTCGTGTGTATCAGTATGTGTCTCTCCAGAACTGCTTTAGTTACAAAGCCCTTTTCGCAAATCTTACACACGTAAGGCTTCTCACCGGTATGTGTACTTAAATGTATCGTTAAGTGTGAAGATTGGCTATAACCCTTATGGCAAAGCTTACATATAAAAGACCTTTTTTTTGAGTGTGTCCGTATGTGATTCTCCAGGATATCTTTATCAACGAAAGCCTTTTTACAAAATTTACATATATAGTGCTTTTCATCCGTATGTGTCTGTAGGTGTTTGTCTAAGCCTTGTTTGGTTGCAAAATTCTTTTCGCAAAATTTACACGTGTAAGGCTTTTCTTTCGTGTGTGTCCGCATGTGTCTGAGCAGGACTTGTTTGGTTGCAAAATCCTTTTCGCAAAATTTACATACGTGGGCCTTTTCACGCGTATGCGTACGCAAATGCAGCCCAAGTTTTGAGGTTTGCGCAAATATGTAACGTTCTCCCTTTCCGTGTGTTTGTAAGTGAATCCCTAGATCTTGTTTAGTTACAAACGTTTCCTCATTATTGTAGGGTTCCGAATTTTCTGGTTTAATGTCTGATGGTGTTATAATAAAGGGACCCTCTTCTATATCCTCGCTTTTGATGCATGATGGTATAGACCTGAAAATGTGATATTATTAGCACAAAATCAGCAAGACCCAAAATCTTTGTATCCTTACAGTAAGAAATGGCATTAGAACATGATTTAGTTTAAATTCAAGCAACCGGGAAATATTTTGACCCGAATATTGCATTTTCCTGATTGAAAGTACTTGTTTTTTTTTTTTTAATTTAATATAGAAGTTTTTTTTTACGTCTCGGAAATTATATTTGTATTTTTTTATACAATCTTTACATTTAACGTAATTACTATCCAAATGGTTTATATAACAAAATTACATTTTACTTGGTCTAATAAACGAGTTAAACATATTCAAATAGCAATATTTTATTTTAAAATATAAATACAAATTAAATTTAAAATTAAATTAGTTTAAATTAGGTGGTTTTACAATTATTACGAAATTTGAGATTTTACCACCATCTATTGGGGATTTTGTCGAATAATCAGTACAAAAATCCTCAAACTGCAATAACTTTCCTTTACTTGAGAATTACATAAAATGTTAACCATCCAACTCCGTAAAA
Source organism: Protaetia brevitarsis (assembly GCA_004143645.1). Taxonomy (NCBI): domain Eukaryota; kingdom Metazoa; phylum Arthropoda; class Insecta; order Coleoptera; family Scarabaeidae; genus Protaetia; species Protaetia brevitarsis. The sequence goes on along the minus strand of RXPK01001307.1, from coordinate 78,044 downwards.
CGTTAAACTAAACCACGAAAAGGTGAAGTTGGCAACTTCAAACTTAGATAGAACTCTATCCACCAACATAACCTAAAAAAAAAACCTAAAATTCATTTTTCGAAATGGATTAAAACTACTATTCAAAGTATTAATATAATATTTTAAAAACAAATTGTGTTAATTTCCGTATTTTTATTTGTAATAAAACATGCATATCTAATTTACCTTTTCTTAATACTGTCTAAAAGCTTGTAACTCTCGGCATTTCCACAAAAAAAATGGAAAATTGCTGAAATTCCTTAAATATAACAATATTGTTACTTCAACTCAAGATATGCTATAAAATGCATTACAGCTACAGAATGTATGTATGTAAATAGAAGGAACAGAAGGATGATGTTACACTGCGACCTAAAAGATCTGTTGTATCCCCTATTCTTGCTGCTTTACAGCTGGCCTTCCAATCATATTCCTTTACAGCTACAGAAAGTGTGAACGTAATCAGACATAACAAATTAAAGTTAGTACGAAATCTATCATAAAGTACGTTAAGAGTAGACAAGGGTATAAAAAAGAATTGTTAGTGTAGAATTAATTTCAAATTTGCAAGTTCTCCAAATATAGAAAACAGCACACGTCTGGTGAGAAATGTCACAAATAAATTTGCTTATTCGGATAACTGAGACACTTCTAAGATTAAACCTGCAAAAAAAAAGATGATTTTGCAGTAATACCCGGCATAATACGATTATTTCGCCTAGCAATAACGTTCTACTGTTTGAATTCAACGAAAAAAAAAAAGATAGCAAAACTTTATATTTGCAACGTGGCTTAGAATAAAAATATTTCGAGAATTTATTTATTTCAGTTAGATATAGTCTTCTGCGAGAACAAGTATCGCAGTCAAAAGCTATTTTTTGGTTTCACTTCTGTCAGTTAGGCGAAAATTGGGAAAACTGTTTGAGTGTCGCCCTAATTCGGAAATTTACTTTAGTTAAGCTAGATATCTATACATAGTGAATATCATTGTGATGTTTATAATAGACCGTCTGGTTAATATTTTTTTTTTTTTGTTTTCAATAACAAATAAACACTTTTATTATTACAATTGCCTTCTTTTTAGAGATACCTCCCCTTCTCTGTTTAATAATATTCAAAAATACAATTCTCCTTCGCTAAATGGCTATGAGCTTATAAAAATATTATATATTTATATAGTAGAAGTTATTTCATATAATAAAACCATTATACTGACATTGATCGGTATTATTTCAACGGTTAAAATTATAATGCAGTTTCATACATTATATAATCTATATGTTAAAAAATATTAAACAAGTTTTAATATACGTTTTATAATAAATGTTAGAATGAAGTATATTACTGCTTATCGTATTTATATTCAAGTCCATTATATTAAATATATTACATAAATATATTCTATGTAACTAACACCAGATATCTAGGTGTAATATACAAATAATGAAATTTATTACAATCTAATCTGTATGAATTATTTTTTTTTAAGTGCAGGACTTTGTCCAGCTTCAAAAAGAGAAAATAAATTTAAAAAATATACTTTCTACCAGTAAGAATCGAGGAATTATAGAATCTAGTAATTACATACAACGACAAAAGACTATGAACTCAAATGTTTCTATATATAATTGTTTTAACTGCATTGTTAATATAAAGCTCTAATTCAGTGATATTTATATTAATAAATGTTTTAGATTTAATAGTTTCCTATAATAATGCATAAAATACTTTACAATAAAGGCAAATGGGAATATTCCTTACCATTATTAATTAATATAGGGTTATGGTGAATGTAAAAATGTCGTCACACGCGCTAAAGGTCAGAAGTAGGTTCAATCTCGCTTAATAATATAAGTACACTATGTAAACATAGCTAGTCATTCTGTTAGAATAAGTTTTCAATCAAAATACTGACACCGTACAACACCACATTACACGCTTTCTTGCCATTATTCCGCTACTGCTATATGAGTAACATAGAGCATAGTAAAATCTACATTAATAACCGTTAACTTTGGGAATTTGAGGTTAGGTCAGTGGAATTATTATTTTTGTTATTGCTATCAACATCGTAGTCACTAGAAATTATTGTGTATTTGAAATTAAAGAGATTAAAAAAAAGGGATACTAACAATACATTACCGATTATCAAAAAATTAATGTAACACTAATAAACACATAACATAACCAGGCATCACGCGCCAAAATGGAAGCCGGCCACTCACTCAACTCGACAGAAGCCGGTCACCGACGCCAACTACGCGGGGACTCGGTAAGACTCGGATATATGGCGCGAATATTGAAATTTCAACCAGTTTAAGATTGAACATTACGACCATGTAACAACAGCAAATATGCAACAATGATTTGTATTTATATTGTGATATTCCTTATTGAATTATAAAGTGTTTCTGACTAATATAAAAAGGAAGTTATACAAATAGTACAAAGATTGTAAAATCATACAATATAGAAATATTAATGTGATGCTAATATTGATAGTGGTACGTAGGTACATTTATACAGGATGTCCACATTTCAATGCTCACTGTTGATATGTCGGTTATTAGAAGACATAGAGCAAGGGTTAAATGGGAAATGTGTTGCAAAATTCAGAAGAAATATTGTTTTAATTTACCCCAACATTTTTAGCTTTTAAGATATTTTGTCGATTTTATTTTTGCTCAATATTTCGCTGATCCTTTATATGACCGTTTTTAAGGCTTTACATTAATCAGACACTTTGTGGTGACTGGAAAGTTGTGGTATCTCACTGTTTTTGGGGTCGAGGAATTCATTTTCGATATTTATTTTTACCTAAAAACTGATCGCTAGATGGCGCTTGTCATACAAATGGTGCTATTTCTTGTAAATTTTCAATTTAAAAAACGTGTATTTACTGCTTCACTGCTTTAGACATAATATTTGAGCCCTTAAAGAATTTCTACAAAAAACAAGACAATAAGGCAATAAAACTCAGTAACGCACAAATTCAAAACAAGACCATAAAGATACACAAGCGCACAATTATATTACCTGTAAGAAAACAACCACTGAAGATACGTTACAAAGGAAATCAATATCAAAAGTGTAACTGGGAAAAGAGAGAGAAGTTTTTCGTGTTGGAACAGCTAATATTATCTGTGAACCTCTTGTACCAGCAGATAAAGTATTGCTACCACCACTTCATATTAAATTGGGTCTTTTCAAAAATTTTGTAAAAGTGTTTTCTGTAGATGGACCAGCTTTTACTATTTTAAGATCTACATTTCCACGACTCAGTGCTAGCAAAGTTAAAGAAGGTATTGTATACAAATAAAATAAATGATTTTAAAAAATGAATTTACAATATTTTTTCTAATTTTACAGGTATGTTTAATAGTCCAGACATTAGAAGATTGATGAAAAATAATGATTTTGATAATAGTAAGGTATTTATGCAGTTTCAAGGGATTATAAATACAAAGTTAATTGGCTAATGCCATGGCACTTCCGGATTAAAGGGCAACAAATAACCCATTATTACAACAAACAACTAATTCATCCGACCGGTTAATATCCAATATAAACAACAACTTATACCCATAATTCCCTTGTAATTACCCACATCCGATATTTCAAATATGACTTATTATTGAAAATTAATCCTTAATTCCCAATCTGTTAGTAATTATTTTGTAATACGTCCTTGCTTTCAAAATACTGTTGTGAAATGTTTTCATTGTATTTATTTCCAATTTATATTTTGTTTTTCTTGAATATTTCGCTGAATCTTAATTTTAGGCCACATGAGTTTTGCTACTTTTCTACTCACAATTACATCCTTTTTCAGAATTTGGAAAAAAAAATGCCATATTCCATTAAGAAAACAAAAATTGACCTTCGCATGACCTTCAAACGTTCTCCTTGGTGTACGACTGCATAACCATCTGATAGGACACTTCTTGTAGTAAAACTTTTACTTGAAACTGTTTTTCATAAAACTGACTGCTTCCAAATTTTTAGGGGGCCACGATAAATGGACCACCCGGTATAATAGTCAGTCCTGGTTAATTCGAAGTCCCGCATCCCAGGTAGCAGAGTGACCTAAAATGACAGTTAGTAGACGTCCATATCACCCCTTTTACGTCATATTGACGTCAATTAAACGTTATTTCGCATCACTCTGCTACCTGGCATGATTCTAGAACTTCATGCTAATAGAAGGTGAGTACTATTTTGATTTATAGTCTCCACCTATTTCCCGGAAAATTCTAGTACTTAATATAATCCTATGATCATGAAATAACATAATGACATAACCTAACAAAACTCGAATCAAATATAATAGTAATGAATATATTTTGCAGCAAAGGCCGGCTACAAAGTGGTTCCATATCCAAGAGATTTGCTTGAAGAAAGCATTCCAAAACAAACGCTGTTACAAGTACGTCCTCACATAAGGAAACTTCAATTTTCCGCATTTTTTACTTTAGTAACTTCAAGGTTGAAAAATAAAGTTATCTACGATTCTGTAATTTACTATAGTTCTATGTTGAAATTACTTAAGATAATTATGGGAAATATAAATTCGATTATTAGAGACAACTGTTTTACAACTATGGTTTTCACACGTATAAAGAGAATTTCTACGCTACGAGCATGAGCGAGTGTTTGTTATTGATCACCAAACGGATATTTTCTTTCGAATCACGTTCGTCATGGAAATGGTGAATAAACATTTTCAGTAAAAAAAACTCTTTGATTTTTCAAATCGTTTTATTTCAAATATCTTACACGCAAGCAAGTGTAAAAAAAGAAATTAGCAGCAACCGTATTGTTAAAATATGAAAGGAAATAAAACGTCACTGCAACAGTTGGTAAGATTGATTAGAGAAGTATTTTATATAGGTTTCAAATACTTGTGAAAGCAACACGTCTGCCGTCGTGTTGCTTTTACAATTTTATTAGATATATAGATTAGATAGTATCCAATACTAGACTAAGCCCTAATTATTACTTGGTAAAATTTATGTAGTTTTTTAAAGGACAAAACAACAAAACAAGTGACGGTTGAATGTTCTTATGCATGTAGCATATGCATATAGCACCGTAGTATTACCTATTCCATTACATATTACATTAATTTCTGCTAGTTCCATCCAACTGAGAATAATGACCCAATTAACACTTAGCTATCACAATTAAAGATTATGCTTCATTGTTAGATATTTATTTCACCCCTTTTAGTATAATTTCACATGATATTTAATTAGTTAGTTCTTGCTAGTACGTGCACATCACTTTTACTAACAATTGCGGTAATAATTGAAGGAGTAAGTATCTTCAGAAGAAAAATATGAATTTCATATCCCTTGACTATTCCTAGTGAGGTCTGTTTAGAATGCAATTGGCATTTGATTTAACTAGAAAGAATGACATGCTAAACATATATCTAAATTTTAAATCTAGAGTTTATTCGTTTATGTGTAAATTTCTGATTTTTGTAATTAGACCAGCCGGTACAGACGGTTTAGCCAACGTACTTCATTCACTTCATCACGCACGTTTAACTGCTTAGTAGAGTGGTCACACGTGTCTGCTTACATGGGCCGCACTCATCTCGCGCTATGCAGAACGTTTAGCCATAGTATATCTTCAAGGCAGTAAATCATTCCCTCCGATTCGCGTGTATAGTATCTAGTGTCAGTGTTAGTCGAGTCTTGATGCGAGATAGTACGATTCTCCGTTAACGTTTTACGCGTTGCGAATGTAATACAATGTCTGGTGTAGAAAATCCCAGAAAACGACCATTGTTTCATAATGTAGAAAACTCTATCGGTGAGTTACAGAATTTACATTATGGTGGTGGCAAAATAGTTTGCACAATGTGTGATAAAAAGTTATTGTGCTAGCACAAATCGGGTTACACATTGGTGGTGGCGCATCAGATCCGTTATCTACCTATAAAGATTAAGAGGCTTATTTGAGTTAATTTCATACACTTGATGAAGCCACTGTGTAGTGAAACAATATTGTAGTGGTCAATTTTAATATATTTATACTATTTCACTTTTTGTTTTTTTTACGATTTGAAGATGGAGTTTATACATGTATCTCCCCATTCCATTAATTTTTCTGACCACTCTACTGATTAGCCAACAGATTAGAACGCACTAATACCCTGTTACTGCTACACATATTACATAACACCATTGTTCTCAGGAAGAAAATTTCCACATGCGTGGTTTTCATTTGTGTGCGTTCGCATATGTACCACCATGGCATAATATTTTGTTGCAAAATGCTTATCGCAAAACTCACATTTGTAAGGCTTTTCCTTCGCGTGTGTCCGTATATGCATATCCAGACCATATTTCGTTGCAAAGCTCTTTTCGCAAATCTCACAATTGTAAGGCTTTTCCTTTGTGTGTGTCCGTATGTGCCTCTCCAGGGATTGATTGGTTGTAAAGCCATTTCTGCAATACTTACACCTATAAGGCTTTTCACCAGTATGCGTACGCAAATGCGTCTTTAAGCCTCCAGATAGCGCGAAACGCTTTTCGCAAAATTTACAACTGAAAGGCTTCTCGTTCGTGTGTGTTCGCATGTGTGTCCTAAGTGCACAACTGGTCGCAAAACCTTTATCGCAAAATACACATACGTAAGGCTTTTCTTTCGTATGTGTTCGTATGTGAACATTTAGTGTATCTTTAGTTGTAAATCCTTTTTCGCAAAATTTACATATGTAAGGCTTTTCCTTTGTGTGTCTCCGGATATGCACTTTCAGGCTACTTTGATATGAAAAACTCCTTCCGCAAATTTTACATATGTAAGGCTTTTCACCGGTATGTGTACGTAAATGTATCATTAGGTGCGCAGATTGCGCGTAACCCTTATGGCAAAGTTTACATATAAAAGGCTTATTCTTTGAATGTGCCCATGTGTGCTTCTCCAGAGTGTGTTTGTCTAGGAAAGCCTCTTTGCAATACTTACATATATAGTTTTTTTCTTTCGTATGTATCAGTAGGTGATTGTCTAGAGTCTAGTCTAGTTGCAAAATCCTTTTCGCAAAATCTGCATATATATTCGCCCGTATGTGTATGCAAATGCAGCCAAGTTTTTGACGTTTGCTGCGCAAATATGTAATTTTTTCCGTTCGTGTGTGTTCGTACGTGAATCTGATCTTGTTTCGTTGCAAGCCTTTTCTCAACATTGTAAAGTAATTCCGAATTTTCTGGTTTAATGTCTAATGGTGTTATAATAAAGGAACCCTCTTCTATATCCTCGCTTTTGACGCATGATGGTATAAACCTGAAAATATGATCTTATTAACATAAAAACAGTAAAAGTCAAAATGTGTGTATCCTCACAATAAGAAAATAGTGATATGGTTTAAATTTAAGTGACCGGAAATATATTCTTTGGTATAATATACTTTTCTAATTGAGAGTCCCAGTTTTTTAAAATTAAACATATTAATCTCTTTTACGTTTCGAAAATAATATTTGTTTCCTTTTTAAAAAAAAAAGTTTTCTGCATATTTAACCTAACTGCGACAAGCGAATTGGTGCTTGTCAATATTCGGAACTACACAATTTACTTGGTCTAATAAACGACTTTAACATATTAAGATATACATAAACAACTAACTATACCGGGTGTCCGCACTTAAGTGTGCACTATTGATAACTTTGTTATCTTTGGAGGTACAGAATCGGTCAAATGGACAAAGTAGTACTATTTTTTATGGCGGTTACAATTGTGAAAACAAAAAAACAATTGAGCGTCGCGTTCTCTAGATATTCGTCCAAAATTTTTTTTTTTAATGGAACGCCCTGTATATTTTTTTGCAATTTAAAAGTAAATTCCAAACTGGACAAAAAAGTCTTAGTACACTATTATAAAAGAATATCAAATAAAATAGTTCTTGAGAAATCTTTATCTTTGCTTTGTTGGCATGAAATCGATATACCTATGGAAAATTAAAGCGTCACATTGTTTAGTAGCTGTCAAATTATTTATATTTGTTGTTATTAAAGTTACTGTGCGGAAAAAGTACTGCTTTTACAATTTTTTCAACCGTAACAATGGCATTTACTCATTTGGAAAAGTGTGATATGTTGGAGTTGTACTTGCTGTTTAACAAAAATTCAGATAGAGCGCTAGAACGTTACATTCAGCAATTTCCTGACCGTGATGTACTAGACCGTCGCTATTCTTTAAAACTTTATCGAAGATTAAGAAGCAACGACACAATTTTTATAAAGAAGAGGAAAAAAGTGATTTTATATTATCACAAGAGATAGAAATAAATGTGTTGGCATATTTTCAGCTACATCCAAATAATTCTGCAAGGGATTTGTCCAGAGAATCAGGTATTTTTCGTAGCACGATCCATAAAATTCTGAAAAAATATAAATATGTTCCCTTTAAATATCAGCGTGTTCAAACTCTACTTTTGGGCGATTATCAAAGACGATTAACTTTTGCTCAATGGTTTATCAATGCTTTTGAAGAAAATCACAATTTCTTCTTTCACACATTTTATGGAGTGATGAATCTAACTTTTCTAATCGCGGGATGTTCAGTAAAGGAAATAATCATTACTGGAGTCGTGAAAACCCATTTGTTGTTTATCCTTGTAATCCCCAACACCGATTTAGTTTTAATGTTAAATGGTGTGGTATAATCGGATCCCGAATTGTTGGGCCATTTTTCTATCGGGGTTCTTTAACAGGAGAAAGATATGTGGCATTATTGACAGAAATTTTAGAAAATTTTATGGATGAATTAAACTTGGTAGACAGACAAATTATTTACTTTCAACAAGATGGAGCGCCCGCACATAATCACCGTGACACAAGTGAGTTATTAGAAAGATTATTTGGAAATAGATGGATTGGCACAAATGGTCCTATTCAGTGGCCCGCGCGTTCATCTGACATGACGCCATTAGATTTCTTCTTCTGGGGAGCAGTAAAAAATCAAGTGTACAAACATATATATGCAACAGTGGATGAGCTTCAGGAAAGAATTTCCAACATCATTGACGACATCGACTGTAGGACAATTTTAGGAGCTACTCGTAATGTTCACAGAAGATTGATAAAATGTATTGAAATGGAAGGAGGTGTCTTTGAACATTTAATTTGAGTAATTTTCTTGACTATTTTTGTATTTATTTTTATTTGTTTATTAAATTAAATGCTTTAATGAATGTGACGCTTTAATTTTCCATAGGTATATCAATTTCATGCCAACAAAGCAAAGATAAAGATTTCTCAGTAACTACTTTATTTGACATTTTTTTTTATAATAGTGTACTAAGACATTTTTGTTCAGTTTGGAATTTTCTTTTAAATTGCGAAAAAATATACAGGGCGTTCCATTAAAAGAAAAAAATTGGACGAATATCTAGAGAACGCGACGCTCAATTGTTTTTCTGTTTTCACAATTGTGACCGCCATAAAAAAATAGTACTACTTTGTCCATTTGACCGATTCTGTACCTCCAAAGATAACAAAGTTATCTGTATATTATAAATAAGTGCGCACCATTGCTATCTCTCTGTTATTATTGATTCTAGAAAGTAGGTTAAATTAGCAAAATATTAGGGTTTTAACTAATTATTTAATAAATAATATACAAATTGTTGGATAATAATTATTGATTGTCAGTATATAAAAGATTTGTAATTATTCAATACTGCTTAAAATTAAAGTATATCTATTCCAGAAAAGCGGCGCAACCATTGATGGAAAACCGATCTTGCAGAACTTATCTTCTTTTGTAATCATTATCTTTGATATACGTGGACGACATTTTCTTCTTCCGAATAATCATTGTTATCTTATTCGTATTTATTCGTTGTATTCCGCACAATAAACTGCAAATATAGAACTAATGTCGCTTTTATTTGATAATACGTCAAGTCTTACAAACCCGCCCCGAGGCAGTTTCAAAACGGAACATATATTTCGAACACTAATGCCTATAACCCCGTAATTGCGATAATAAAATGCACAGTTTTAAATATTTATAAATATGGTTTAAGGATATTCGTCGCACAAAAAGAGGATTTAAGTGCATAATGAAATAAAAATCGAAATATTAGGTATTAGAAGAATTGTGCATCACGGATCACAAGTATATGACTTTGTTAAATTGGTTGCGTACCTAAAACCCACCCTCCATTCACATTTAATTTTTGACAGCGTACATTACTATTATCAAATATAATTTTGAAGGGTCTTAAAGCTCATCACTATGCTCACGGAAATGCTCCACTAATTATCTGATTTGCGTAAAACTCTTATCATAAAATTTACATACTTAAGACTTTTCTTTCACGTGCACTCGCATGTGTACGTCCCGACTTTGTATGGTTACAAACCCCTTTCCGCAAATGCTACATATGTAGGGCTTTTCGCCAGTATGTGAACGCATATGCGTCACCAGCTGAACCCTTTGTACAAAATCCTTATCGCAACATTTACATACGTAAGGTTTCTCCATCGTGTGTGTTCGCATGTGTGTCTTCAAGGCTTGTTTGCTCGTCAAACTCTTATCGCAAAAATTACAGATGTAGGGTTTCTCACCAGTATGCGTACGCATATGTTTCAATACATTCCCACTTTGCGCAAAACTCTTATCGCAAAGTTTACATACGTAAGGCTTTTCCTTCGTGTGTGTCCGTACGTGAATCTGCAGAGCTTGCTTGGTTGCAGAGGCTTTTTCACAAAATTTACATATGTAGGGCTTTTCTTTCATGTGTGTTCGTATGTGTATCTCCAGAACTTGTTTGCTCACAAAGCCCTTTTCGCAAACATTACATACGTAAGGTTTCTCACGAGTATGCGTAAGCATATGTTTCAAAACACTCCCACTTTGCGCAAAACTCTTATCGCAAAGTTTACACACGTAAGGCTTTTCTTTCGTGTGAGTTCGTACGTGATTCTCCAGGACTTGTTTGTTTGAAAAACCTTTTTCGCAATATTTGCATATGTGAGGCTTTTCTTTCGTGTGTGTCCGCATGTGTGCCTCCAAAACTTGTTTGCACACAAAGTCCTTTTCGCAAACATTACATACGTAAGGTTTCTCACCAGTATGCGTACGCATATGCATCAATAGATTTCCAATTTGCGCAAAACCCTTATCGCAAAATTTACATACGTAAGGCTTTTCTTTAGTGTGTGTTCGCATGTGTATCTCCAGAACTTGTTTGCTCACAAAGCCCTTTTCGCAAACATTACATACGTAAGGTTTCTCACCAGTATGCGTAAGCATATGTTTCAAAACACTCCCACTTTGCGCAAAACTCTTATCGCAAAGTTTACACACGTAAGGCTTTTCTTTCGTGTGAGTCCGTACGTGATTCTCCAGGACTTGTTTGTTTGAAAAACCTTTTTCGCAATATTTGCATATGTGAGGCTTTTCTTTCGTGTGTGTCCGCATGTGTGCCTCCAAAACTTGTTTGCACACAAAGTCCTTTTCGCAAACATTACATACGTAAGGTTTCTCACCAGTATGCGTACGCATATGCATCAATAGATTTCCAATTTGCGCAAAACCCTTATCGCAAAATTTACATACGTAAGGCTTTTCTTTCGTGTGAGTCCGTACGTGATTCTCTAGGCCTTGTTTGGTTGGAAAACCTCTTTCGCAATATTTGCATATGTGAGGCTTCTTTTTCATGTATGTTTGCATGTGATTGCGATCCCGAACCTCCTTCTTGCTGCAGAATAAAGGCGTTACCACATCACTGTGCAGCTTCGAATTTTCTTGTTCCATATCTACTGGTGTTACAATATAAGGGCCCTCTTCTATATCTTCCTTTATCACGAACCTGGAAATGTGATGCTATTAATACGAGAACAGTAAAAAGACTTATAATAACGAAGAAAACTGCCCGAAAATAATGTACCATCACCACGCCCAGATTCAGTTGCATTTGTAATAAAAGAAATAAACACGACGTAATCTGAAATTAAAATGATTGGTTACACGAATTAAAAGTTCGTATGCAGCTTATTAATGGAGAGTTAGCTGCTATAGCTTCTCAGGGCGATGTAACAATTTTCAAGCATGAGACTCAAAAAATTATTATTTTTATTTACTAATAAATAAACAAAAAAAGAATAACAAGAAAAGAATAACCTTGCAATGTTCCAGGGGAGGGGGAAGGAGGAATAAATAAAACAAGTTTCCTTATTTGATTTTATTTCCTTCAATGCGACCGATGGTGAAAATCGCTAGGTCGTTGCAGACCGGTAAAGCGTCACAGATCGTAGATATTATGTTTGGGCGCCACTGGTTTCCCTATTATTAATGTGAAGCTTTACCTCATACGTCGATGTCGCCTAGTTTTTCGGTTGTAACCCAGAATAACCAACAACCCGTTGAGAAAGAAAGGAAGTGGTATTTTGCGATTGATTTTTTTAAAACACAAAATAAAAGAAAAATAAATTGACAATGTTTAAATAAAATACCAGAATTAAGATTTTAAAATATATGTATAAATTAGTAATTAAGGATGATTTAAATTTAAAAAAAAAAGTAATAAATAGTTTCGAATATAAAATAATAAAAAAGACACGGAAATACTAATTAAATTATCATGAAACAAAACTAATTTTTAATTAAACAATAAATTTGAATGTGACTTAAAATTTAGAACAGATTGCGGAAAGCAAGGTTTCCCATATTTCTGTATAAACTATCTACTCGATCGAGCATGCAAGGTACGAATTATAATTACTAAACCGAAATTATAAGTTTAATTGAAGCTATTAATAAATACAAAAAAAAACAGAAGTCCCAATGAAGGGCTTTTCAAAACGGAATATATTTTTCGAACACTAATGCCTATAACCCTGCCTGCAATTTCGATAATAAAATGCACAGTTTTAAATATTTATAAATATGGTTTAAGGATATTCGTCGCACAAAAAGAGGATTTAAGTGCATAATGAAATAAAAATCGAAATGTTAGGTATTAGAAGAGTTGTGCATCACGGATCACAACTATATGACTTTGTTAAATTGGTTGCGTACCTAAAACGCACCCTCCATTCACATTTAATTTCTGACAGCGTACATTACTATTATCAAATATAATTTTGAAGGGTCTTAAAGCTCACCACTATGCTCACGAAAATGCTCAACTAATTATCTAATTTGCGTAAAACTCTTATCATAAAATTTACATACTTAAGACTTTTCTTTCACGTGCACTCGCATGTGTACGTCCCGACTTTGTGTGGTTACAAACCCCTTTCCGCAAATACTACATATGTAGGGCTTTTCGCCAGTATGTGAACGCATATGTGTCACCAGCTGAACCCTTTGTACAAAATCCTTATCGCAATATTTACATACGTAAGGTTTCACCTTCGTGTGTGTTCGCATGTGTGTCTTCAAGGCTTGTTTGCTCGTCAAACTCTTATCGCAAAAATTACAGATGTAGGGTTTCTCACCAGTATGCGTACGCATATGTTTCAATACATTTCCACTTTCCGCAAAACTCTTATCGCAAAGTTTACATACGTAAGGCTTTTCCTTCGTGTGTGTCCGTACGTGAATCTGCAGAGCTTGCTTGGTTGCAAAGGCTTTTTCGCAAAATTTACATATGTAGGGCTTTTCTTTCATGTGTGTTCGTATGTGTATCTCCAGAACTTGTTTGCTCACAAAGCCCTTTTCGCAAACATTACATACGTAAGGTTTCTCACCAGTATGCGTAAGCATATGTTTCAATACACTCCCACTTTGCGCAAAACTCTTATCGCAAAGTTTACACACGTAAGGCTTTTCTTTCGTGTGAGTCCGTACGTGATTCTCTAGGGCTTGTTTGGTTGAAAAACCTTTTTCGCAATATTTGCATATGTGAGGCTTTTCTTTCGTGTGTGTCCGCATGTGTGCCTCCAAAACTTGTTTGCTCACAAACCCCTTTTCGCAAACATTACATACGTAAGGTTTCTCACCAGTATGCGTACGCATATGCATCAATAGATTTCCAGTTTGCGCAAAACCCTTATCGCAAAATTTACATACGTAAGGCTTTTCTTTAGTGTGTGTTCGCATGTGTATCTCCAGAACTTGTTTGCTCACAAAGCCCTTTTCGCAAACATTACATACGTAAGGTTTCTCACCAGTATGCGTACGCATATGTTTCAATACATTCCCACTTTCCGCAAAACTCTTATCGCAAAGTTTACACACGTAAGGCTTTTCTTTCGTGTGAGTCCGTGCGTGATTCTCTAGGCCTTGTTTGTTTGAAAAACCTTTTTCGCAATATTTGCATATGTGAGGCTTTTCTTTCGTGTGTGTCCGCATGTGTGCCTCCAAAACTTGTTTGGTCACAAAGCCCTTTTCGCAAACATTACATACGTAAGGTTTCTCACCAGTATGCGTACGCATATGCATCAATAGATTTCCAGTTTGCGCAAAACCCTTATCGCAAAATTTACACACGTAAGGCTTTTCTTTCGTGTGAGTCCGTACGTGATTCTCTAGGGCTTGTTTGGTTGGAAAACCTCTTTCGCAATATTTGCATATGTGAGGCTTCTTTTTCATGTATTTTTGCATGTGATTGCGATCCCGAGCCTCCTTCTTGCTGCAGAATAAAGGCGTTACCACATCACTGTGCAGTTTCGAATTTTCTTGTTCCATATCTACTGGTGTTACAATATAAGGCCCCTCCTCTATATCTTCCTTTATCACGAACCTGGAAATGTGATGCTATTAATACTAGAACAGTAAAAAGACTTATAATAACGAGGAAAACTGCGCGAAAATAATGTACCATCACCACGCACAGATTCGGTTGCATTTGTAATAAAAGAAATAAACACGACGTAATCTGAAATTAAAATGATTGTTACACGAATTAAAAGTTCGTATGCAGCTTATTAATGGAGAGTTAGCTGCTGTAGCTTCTCAGGGCGATGTAACAATTTTCAAGCATGAGACTCAAAAAATTATTATTTTTATTTACTAATAAATAAACAAAAAAAAATAAAAAGAAAGTAATAACCTTGCAATGTTCCAGGGCTGGGGGAAGGAGGAATAAATAAAACAAGTTTCCTTATTTGATTTTATTGCCTTCAATGCGACCGATGGTGAAAACCGCTAGGTCGTTGCAGACCGGTAAAGCGTCACAGATCGTAGATGTTATGTGTGGGCGCCACTGGTTTCCCTATTATTAATGTGGAGCTTTACCTCATACGTCGATGTCGCCTAGTTTTTCGGTTGTAACATAGAATAACCAACAACCCGTTGAGAAAGAAAGGCAGTGGTATTTGCGATTGATTTTTTTAAAACAAAATAAAAAAAAATAAATTGACAATGTTTAAATAAAATATCAGAATTAAGATTTTAAAATATATGTATAAATTAGTAATTAAGGATGATTTAAATTTAAAAAAAAAGTAATAAATAGTTTCGAATATAAAATAATAAAAAAGACAAGAAAATACTAATTAAATTATCATGAAACAAAACTAATTTTTAATTAAACAATAAAGGCTCTGCTCCGATAAGCCATTGAAAAGTGCCCCTAAAGCTATCGGGCTGAAATTAAAGCAAATGAGTACTACTGTCACACATACTATAAATACCAAAAATTAGCTCAATCGATGCCACCCCATTCGAGATATTAGCATAAGGGTGGAAAAATTCAATATTTTTTTCTCAGGAATTACTTAAGGTATCACGTTAAAAAAAAATATGTAAGTAAACACTGATTATGGGCATTCTACAAAAAATCAAAAACTAATTCCCTCCACTCAGTTCAAAGTTTATATTATTTTATATATGTTATATATATTATATTATAACAAACAGATGCGTGGCAAAGCAGCGCATAAATCGCAAAGAAAATTCTAGAATGTTACATTGAACAATATATACAATACTGGTGCACGCAAAATGTACAACTAATAAATAAATAATCAACAACTGAACAATTAAAATAAATTCAACAATCAAATCAATTAACAAAATCTTATTTACAAAATAAAATATTAAAATTGTGGAAACTCTATCGCAACATTGATAAAGATAATTTGAATTTTCGAAATCGGGGGTGACAAACCACAGCAGTAGGTATCAATACTTATTACGGTTACTGGTAGGCGATTGCAATAACATTCGAAAAATATATCTAACTAGGTTTTCATACAAAAGAACCTTTTATTGATATACGGATATATTCTCAAGTGTCTACTACATTTATTTCATTAATTACATTTATAAAACAATAACATCACACATAATTACAAGTTTTGTTATCTATATACGGGCTGGACCAATAGTGTGAAAAAAACAATATAATACCCTTTCTAAAAAAAAAAACGTACAAAAAATATTATACAGGGTGTTTCGTAACTCCGGTACAGCCTTCAAGTTTCTTTTGTTTAAATACAATACCCCATTATTATTGCACTTTTAAAAGCGCCATTAAGTTTTAAAAAAATAATTTATAATATATTTTAGCGCTAACTCGTTAATTTCCAAAATATCTTTGATTTTCTAAAAATTATATCGCTTACACTGTTTGAGAAAAGCGACTGCAATTTAATTACCATTTAGAATAAGTGAATCAAAGTTTGAAATATCTTAGTACAGACCTAGTTATACCTGCAGTTGTATCTCCATTACTGTTCAAATGTTCAACACTAACTAATTTGTATTGGATTAATAATTAATAATCTAAATGGGGATCGGACAATTTGTAAGTATTCACAGCTTGTCAAGTATTGAATAAAGTACGGTTTTATATCGTTGAATAGCATTCCAATTGCGAATAAATAAATATATCGAAGTGAAGGGGCACAGTTTCGAACACATGGCTTTTTGAAATGTTATTTAATGTTAAAATAAAAAAAAACACAAAATCATGTTTGCTTGCTTCTCTTTTTTTGTGTATTTTTCTAGACGTTCACAATCATGTTTTTTTTTTGCGATTACAGCGCAATCTGTTACGAATCGAAAAAAGTTTCAAACAAAAACTACATACTTGATGGCGTAGAATCCGTAAATCTGTAAAACAAATGAACAAATCCGAATCTGTAAAACAAAATGGGGGTTCCCATTTAAGATTTCAAAGTTGTCCTCCCTCTCACTCTGGAGGGCTGTGGTGGGGAATCGAGTTCGGCACCATTCAGTGAGCCTCCTACATTATAACAAATCTTATTAAGATCTTTTTTTGTTGATTTGACGCAGTGTTTTAGAGATAATCCGCTGTCTCAAGATAAAAAACTCACCAAGTATGTTATTTTTTTTAAAATAGAACACCCTGTAAATGTTTACATTATTGAATTCCTATTAACAATTTTTGTAAAACATACTCTACGTCTATCTCTTTTACTTTTCGAGTTGTTATAGTTTTCATTAGTTTTTCATTTTTCTGATCATATTTGTAATCTTAGTAGGCGATGATTCTAAAACTGTTTCAATGTAATATCTACATCTTTAAAAATATACTCCAAAATAGGCTCCATTGAAAAATGGGTATTGTCTGAACACTCTGTATATCTTCGGACATCTTTAAACTAGACCGATTCGTTACACTGACTGTATCTAATATTTTTTTGTATACACAAAGGTTGTTATATTACGTTTCCACACTATTAGCCTACCCTGTATATTTAAAGTTAAGTTAAATGTTATCATTTAACATTTCGACGTTGCCATACTAACAAATCACATATATCTCTGTTAAAGGGTTAAAGAAAAAAAAATGCTAATTTTAATTATACAACTTTACAACAATCTTTTAGTACCGATTATAATATAGTTTTGTTGCCACATATAGAATCAGGAACAATTACAATGAAAGCAATATCACTCCTTGTTTTAACAATTAATTTTTCTCTATGTAAGTTAACTTAACCACGGCTGGTTTTTTTTGTTAACAAGTAGAAATTTTAAGTGTATTTTTGGCACACAAAGAGAAATATTGCAACTCATTTTCACGAAACCACTTAGAACAAACCACAGATTTTAGATATGTCAGTGTGATCATGCATGGACATACATACATACATCAAATTCTAGTATTTGTACACGTGTACTAAAAACGCGTCAATACGCGTAAGGTGATTATTAATCATCCTACTAGAGTTGGTATGAACGTAGTTTCATTCGCCTGTATAGGTATGAGTAAATATTGCAGTGCGAAGTTAGAGAATGAATGAAACGAATGACCAAGGTTGCACGGTATTGCTTGCTTGCACGGCATGACTTTTATTGTAGATTACATTTTAATTTTTGAACAAGTAAGTTATTGATAATTTGTTCTTGCCATAATCAGAAAATTGTTTACATACAAACACGTTGCTACAGGTATATTCTCGTGAAAGCTATGTGAAAGATCTGCTTCATGTAATGAATTAGTCGTATTACAAAGCGACCGATCAACATTATACCCTACGCGTATTACCTCGTTTCTTTTTTGGTATACCATTGGTTAAGAATTACATGTTAAGTGTATCATATAACTACACATTTTTGTACGACAATGGGCCTTACAATAGAGGCTTCAACAAGAATAACACAACATACATAATAGTACCCAATAATCTTGAAACTAGACGACTTTCCAAGACTTCACTTAGACCTTAAAAGGCTTTTCTTAGGTGTGCAATCGTATATGAGAGTCAAGACCTTTTTTAGCTGCAAATGCTTTATCGCAAAACTTACATACGTAGGGCTTTTCACCGGTATGTGTGCGCACATGCCTGGCCAGATGTGCAGTTTGCGTAAAACCCTTATTGCAAAATTCGCATACAAAGGGTTTTTCGCCGGTATGTGTGCGCAAATGCATTCTTAGATTTGTATGGTGCCCGAAACCTTTTTCGCAAATCATACATATGTAAGGCTTTTCCTTCGTGTGTGTCCGTATGTGGGCATCTAGTTCTACTTTAGTTGTGAAACCTTTCTCGCAAAGTTTGCATACGTACGGCTTTTCCTTCGTGTGCGTCCGTATGTGCCTCTTTAGGACGTGCATGGTTGCAAACGCCTTCTCGCAAACTTTACACACGTAGGGCTTTTCCTTCGTGTGTGTCCGTATGTGTCTCTCCAGGACTTGTTTAGTTGCAAATTCCTTTTCGCAAAATTTACATGCGTAAGGTTTTTCTTTCGTGTGCGTTCGTGTGTGCCTCCTCAGGTCATCTCTCCTTGTAAAACCACTTTCGCAAAATTTACACATGTAAGGCTTTGCTTTCGTATGTGTCAGTGTGTGACTCTCTAGGATTTGTTCAGTTGCAAAACCCTTTTCGCAAAGTTTACAAACGTAAGGCTTTTCTTCTGTATGTGTTTGGCTTTGCTGTGTTTGTATGTCAATGTTTAGATCCTCTTTCTCATCATCGTATTGGTCCGAATTTTCTTGCTTAATATCTAATGGTGTTAGAATATAAGCACCCTCTTCTATATCCTCGCTTTTGACGCATGACGGTATAAACCTGAAAATTTGATCATATTAATATAAAACCAACAAAATAACAGAAATCTTGCATTCTCACAGTAAGAAATTGTATTAGGAAATAATGAAGACACTACTACCTGCAAAAACGGCAAAAAAAAAACGAAGAATGGCTGTCCGGCTGTAACTCTCTCAGGGTTGCTAATAAAGGAAATTCAATAATAATGCAAAGGTTGGAGTGCATGTATTTTTTTAATAATTAGTAATTATATTAAATTTAAAACACCGATGAATTAGAATAGTCGACAGGAACGGTATTCTGTTGCAAATTTTTACATCTCATTGTGTGAGTTGTGTTCACATTATCTTATTGGAATAATTAGTGTTGAGAAAGAAACTTTCATTATCATTCACGGCAGATCGCTTGCTTCATAAAATAATTTCAAGCAGTCTATTTCATTCATTACACGAATGAAGCGCTGGTGTATGAAGTAGATCTTTCAGATTACTTTCACGAGAATATACGTGTAGCAATATGCTTGTATGTTTACAAACAATTTACTTTAAGGAGAGAACAGATTAGCAATAAATTATTTGTTTAAATATTAAAATTGCTTGCTCCTGCATTTCACGAAATGTATCCGTTCACGGTGTGAAAGCAACCTTGAGCATTCGCTTCATTATTTCTTTTAGCTTCGCACTACAATATTCACTCATAGCTGTAATGAATGAAACTACGTTCAACACAATACTAGTAATATTAAGGGCCGTGAGTAGACACTGTTTGGTGA
Organism: Protaetia brevitarsis; assembly: GCA_004143645.1. Lineage (NCBI taxonomy): Eukaryota > Metazoa > Arthropoda > Insecta > Coleoptera > Scarabaeidae > Protaetia > Protaetia brevitarsis. The sequence continues at coordinate 57,830 of RXPK01001307.1, read as the reverse complement.
TTAAGGAGAATCTGGACGGCCTTTTAATGAGATTCTCTTCCAGGAGATGGCGCGGATCTTTTTCCGCTGTTTTAGACATACCAATCAAAATATTTTAAATTTGGTAAAGAGATTGTTTTGAAAACAGTATTTAAAATTGCGCCAACGTTTTATTTTTTTAAATTTTCTTTTTTTAAATTTTTTGTTTGGTTCTATTTGGCTTCCAAAAAGAAAAATAAAAAAAGTGGTCAAGGGCGACGGTTCAGCGGTCCTTACTAATACTAAAACATTTTTTTTCATTTCTTTCTGATAGCAAATAACGTCCGAAAGAGGAAAATGCGTTTTCTCTTTGATCTCGTCCGCCGGGACAACCATAACTAGGACGGTAGCACACTCGTCGAATTGAGTGCGCTACAGAAATGATACAGGTTCGAGTAATCAGATCTTTGCAAAACATTAGTTAGTCTGTCATATGAACTTGAATGTATAGGGTAACACTATTTCATATGGTTTTTTTAGAAAAATCAAAATTAAAATGCAAATTAATAAGATACTATCAGTAATTTTATTTGATTTACTAGGCTACAAAGAATACTATTAATTCAGAAATACATAATTATAGCACTGATAATATAATCCGTACTATGAATCAGTAGAATCAGTGACTTATTTTGTAAATTGAGTAACTGCTGTTTTCCGAAAACTGAATTATTTCGAGGTATGCACAAATGTGAAGAGCATTTGTAGAACACGTGATTGCAGGAATAAACCTCAAGCGATAGTCAGATCGAAAGAAAGATACCTCTTGTCTTTTTGAATGGTATGAATTGTTTGCCTTCTATATTATATGTGCCCAAAATCAATTGCTAAGATTGTCTAGAGTATTCGCTACGTTTCATTGAGTGTTATTCTATACCTGTATCTATGATTTTACAATACAACTTCCTATAGGGTAACTTGTGATAAATGAGTCAGGGTGCCACACACTGTCACAAACATACAAACCTCACTCAACACACACACAGACATCGCACACCTGTAGTCAAGTACCTCTAAAGTTTTTTCTCTGGAACTGACTTAGCACTGTAGTTATTGTATGAAGAATATTTACGTTCTTACAAGTAGCAAACCGCATTATCTAAAAATGGATAAAAGATACTCGTCAAAAGCGAAAGCATCTTCGTATCAGCGCGAAAAAGAAAAAAGGCTTCTTCTAAGATTTAATATTCTATTGTACAAAATGTAAGTTCCATATCTACTTACCTAGACATTTTATTACTTTGTCATTGCGTATTTCAGTGCGCCAAAATCCAAAAATAATTGTAGGGCGGTCAATACAAGGTATGTAATCTAAGCAGATGTAAAAGAAATTGTAATTTATAGGTACATTTTACCCAGTCAAAAAAATGGCTGTATGCATTTTCTTATTTGCATTTTATTGATGTTCTGTTTCGTAATACAATTGGCATCCAGGAAATTATTGAAGTGGTTTAGTATTTATAATCATGACTCGTTAATAAAAAGTAGATACGTTATCTATTATTAACATTTACACATTTTAATAATTTCCCACTTATTTAAAACATAGGTAGGAAGTAGCTTGGGTTGTGTAAAATACACAAAAAGACAGAACTGAAAGCAGAATTGAATATCCTTATATTTATGCCTTAGGTGATACCATAGAAGACGATCTGTACGTAGATACGTCCTCAAAAACAAACATCGGTCTGTGCGTTAGGTTACGATAGAAGCCGGCGGCCTGTCGGCATTTGATGGAAAAAAGAAAAATGAATATTTCTGTTTCGGGCGTTATTATTAGTCCAAATTCAAAAATTAAAAAAGTTTTGTCATTAAGGCATTGGTCTGTACATGCGCCATTGAGCCGATTTTAGAAATTGTTTTTAATAACAAACTTACAACATTTAAAAATTTAAATACATAGAAAATGAAAAAATTAAAACGTTGGCGCAAATTCAAACATTATTTTAAGACAAATACAGTTTAAAATTTCAAAATCCGTCGTACCGTTTTCCCAAAAAGCGCGGAATACTTTTCCGATATATTTATCTTTGTCGCACACTTGGACGTCCAGATTCGCCTTAAGAGCTTAGACGAGTAGAAACTGGTTGGTGATTAATCGCTTTAAAAACAAATTCATACCGATTCTCATTAAAAATCGATTAGTCAGTTTGAGTGAAAGGATTACAATATATCGTTTCCCATTTGTCAAATAGACTACATCCTACTTTTCCTGATAACGGTATTCACAGAGCTTGACCTAACGTTTATACTAGCAGGAGAGGGGAATTAGGATATCCGCAATAACAACAGAAAGTAGATTTGAACAACACTTTTATTCTTTCACTACATCTTTGATGTTATCAAACAAAAAATCCATGCAAACTATAAGGATATCAACATAGAATGTATATCTACATATAATGCTTGTAAAAATATTTCTGGGAATATCAACCAAAAACGTCGTCAGGAATAAAACAAAACGAATTTACTTTAACTCTTTCGTGTGTGTCTCTACGTGTGTTTCCAGGGCTTGTTTGGTTGCAAAAACTTGTTCGCAAAATTTACATACGCAGGGCTTATCACCTGTGTGCGTACGCAAATGCGTCTTTAGGCTTGCAGTGTGCGCAAAACTCTTTTCGCAAAATTTACACATGTAAGGCTTCTCTTTCGTGTGTATCCGCATATGTACTTTGAGAACCTGTCTTTTTGTAAAACATCTTTTACAAAACTCACATACATGTGGCTTTTCTTTCGTGTGTGTCCGTATGTGCATCTCCAGGCTGCGCTTAATTGCAAAACCTCTTTCGCAAAATGTACATATATAGGGCTTTTCACCAGTATGTATGCGCAAATGCTCCCTTAGGCGTACGGTTTGCGCAAAACCCCTATCACAGAATTTACACGTGTAAGGCTTTTCGTTCGTGTGCGTACGCATGTGGTATTCTAGGCCTTGTTTGGTCGAACAACTCTTTTCGCAAAATTTTGCACATGTAGGGCTTTTCACCGGTGTGTGTGCGCAAATGCGTCCTTAAGTTTGTAGCTTGAGCAAAACCTTTATCGCAAAATTTACATATGTAAGGCCTTTCTTTCGTGTGCGTCCGTACGTGCTTATCCAGGGCTTGTTTGGTAATAAAACCCTTTTGGCAAAATGTACATATGTGCGGCTTTTCGCAAGTATGCGTACGTAAATGCCTCCTTAGACTCCCAGCGTGCCCAAAACGCTTATCGCAAAATGTACATATGTGAGGCTTTTCTTTCGTGTGTGTCCGTACGTGTTCCTCCAGCACTCGCTTGGTTGCAAAATCCTTTTCGCAAAATGCACACGTGTGGGGCTTTTCATTCGCGTGTGTCTGTATGTGTATCTCCAGGTCCCCTTTCGACGTAAAATCCCTTTCGCATACGCATCTAAACTCTTTCGTATGCTCTGTTCTATGAAGGGACAAGCAGTATTTATTGGAGAAGTGAGCCGGACAAAATTCGCATTCGTAGATTTCACTATTTCCATGAACGGCATTTATGGGCTTGTCATCATAGTTTTCTTTAGTCTCGTACGCGCAAGCTTCACTGACGTGTTTTATTTTCACCTCATGACAATTCCAAACCTCCTCCTTGGTGCATGATGACGTTATGTCATTATTGCATGGTTTCGAATTTTCTTGTTTAATACTTGATGGCATTACAATACAGTAATCCTCTTCTGTATCCTCGATTTTGACGTATAATGGCGAAAAACCTGAAAATATTATTCTATTAACACAAAATCACAGAGAAGAGGAATCATCTATTTTATGTAATAATGAATACACTAGACTAAAATGATGTATCCTCAAGTACTTACACCTACTGTTTCAATTGATTCCGGTTCAGTCCATTATAAATAAGAGGAAATAAACATAATATGTTGTTCAAATACAGCATGGTATTTTATTCAATAAAATCGTAAAAAAAAATATCACAAATATTATCGGACATGAAAAATAATCAACTGAAGACGTGAAACGCTTTACGATGGATTACTAGAATGTGAAATGGCGTTAGACTATAACTAACAGCTTCTTGCGGGTTTCGCCGTGTGTCAAAACTTTCGCTCGACGTTTCGCTGTTCATACTGACAGCTTCTTCAGGATAACTGAACTGTTACACCGGCCGTGAAAGCCTACGCAGTGTTATGGCGTTAGACTGTTTCCACCGTCTATTCAACTATTTAAATCCGACGTTTCGGCAGTGCCTCTACTGTCACCATCAGGGTAACCTTGATAAGGACTCTGGTTTGTCAATTCCATAGGTGATACGTTGTACAGTGTACAATACAGAATAAACGCACAGGCAAATGATATCCAAGATTGAACACATTTCCATCGCAAACAATAGAATTGATAAACCACAGTCCTTATCAAGGGTACCCTGATGATGGGCAGTAGAAGCACTAAGTCGAAACGTCGAATTCAAATGATCCAACAAACCATGGAAACAGCGCAGACACCAACTTATGCTTTATTGAAAATAATCAAATAAGATTTGCTTGATTGCAAGCAATCGGACGAAGGAGAACATCTGAACTGTATTCGAAACAAGAATTACTATATGTATAGTTTAATTTTAGCACTGCGGTCGAAGTTGTTTCAATCAAATAGAACCCCTTTCACAACCAAAAACTTTAATCAAATGCCAACATCGCGCAATACAATTATTCACAAAAAGATTAATCTCCAAGAAATTTCCGATCACAATTTCTAACCGATTGAATTACCAAATGGAGTATTTACATTTACTCAAACGAATTGAAATACATAAATGGATTAAATGAATTAGCAATATGATTAAGCAAAACATGTAATATGAAAAAAAACAAAACAAATAATCTAGGTACCTAATATCAAACGATGTGTTGATTATTGTCGTACTGAAAAGAAATAATAATAACAATAATTCATTTTCGGAAATAAAGTACTAGTTATATTGTAAACTGACTGTCAACTATTGATAAATGACTATAAACAATACAATTGTACAGTGGAGATATCTTTAAACGAGACCACTGCAAGCAAAACGTCAATCTTGTTCACACTATGGAGGAGTAAAACAGATCTGCATAGGGTGATTACGCAAATGGACTGCTGTAATTTTGCAGGTGTGCGGTCGTCTATTCATGCAGTATATTTAGGTACTCTTCCGCTACTGTTTCGTTATATTGTATAATACAAAAGCATTAGTACAATATTTAGTAAGTGTCAGTCCTTTTTTAATGTACAGAATGCTGCGCATCTTCGTCAGCGAAGATGGTGGTTTCTTGAAGTCGGTCCCCATTCGAGAGAAGTTGGCACTTTTACAATGTGCAGTACGTTTTAAGTAGGTTTCTTTTGTTCTTACTTTTGGAACACCCTATATACGAAAATATGTTTAGGTTATGCAGCATTAAATTATGCACAACTTTTGTAGAAAAGATTTTTTCCTAAAAGCAAAAATAAAGCTATAATCAAAGACTCAATCTTCGTGAACATCCTGTGTAGTGGAAAATATTTTTAACTTATGTAGCATTGAATTCTGTACAACTTTTGTAGAAAAGGTTTTTTCTTAACACCAAAAATGGAGCTATATTCAAAGACCCAGTCTTCTTGAACACCCTGTATATTTATAAATATTTTTAGGTTAAGCAGTATTGAATTCTATAAAACTTTTGTAGAAAAGACTTTTTCCTAACAGCAAATATAAAGCTATAATCAAAGACTCAGTCTTCGGGAACACCCGGTATATTCAAAAATATTTTTAGGTTATGCAGCATTTAATTCTATAAAACTTTTGTAGAAAAGATTTTTTCCTAAAAGCAAAAATAGAGCTGAAATCAAATTCTATTCCCTTTCCCCTATTCTTTTTTCCTTGTCTATTTTCCCTATTTCCTTTTATAACATCCCATAAGTTACAGTTTTAAAAAAATAGTTGACGATTTTCACTATAGTTTATTTATCAGTTTTTCTCTATTCCCTTTTCTCATTTTTGTTTTCGCTTTCCCTATCTCTATTCCCTTTACCTATTCTTGTTTCCTATTCTTATTCTCTATTCCCTTTATCTATTCCCTGTTCCTTGTTCCCTTTTCCTATTCCTTTTTCCTATTCCCTTTCCCTAGTCCCTTTCCCTTTCTCTATTCCCTCTCCTTATTCCCTATTCCCTTTCCCTTCTCCCTTTCCCTATTCCCTCTCCTAATTCCCTATTCCTTTTCCGTATTCCCACTCCCTTTCCCCACTCCCGTTCCCTTTCCCTATTCCTTCTCCCTATTCTATTTACCCATACAGTATATTTAGGTACTCTTCCGCTACTGTTTCTTTATGTTGTATAATACAAAAGCATTAGTACAATATTTAGTAAGTGTCAGTCTTTTTTTTAATGTACAGAATAAATGAAAACACAACAAACTGTGAATGTATGAACTTTAAAGGCGTTTTGGTAATTTATAACCGCAATTAAATAGCAGTTACCGTGCTTACAGCAGCCACACATAAACGGAGAGTTCGGTCATGAGTTCAAACTTATATTGACAAGAATTTTTTTTTTGATATTTATTGTTATTAAAATTATTCACATAATGAAATTGGATACACCACGTATATGTAAAAAAATATATTAAGGAAGCAAAGTCAAATGTTAGAAGAATTAATATATTTAACTTACATTATGTTTTAAACTGACTCTTTTCAAGAGACCTATTATGTAAGAAATCCACTAATCTGATTATTGTTTCTGTTATCTGTATATCAAGAACGTCAATTAAAATAATAAAGTAGGGCCCGGGATCGATCCTTGCGGGATACACGTGTTAAGCACTCTGATAGTTGAAAAAACCCTTTAATCAACCCGGCTTGACAAAAATACTCCAAACTGTGGTACTGGTAATACTGCAAACTTCTCCTAGACCCCTCACCACAAACTGCACTAAACATGATGATGATAGCTTTGCTATCGAAACGTATGTCCAGTTTAGTGCAGTTTGTGGTGAGGGGTCCAGGAAAAGTTTGCAGCAGTAAAGTTTTTGCCATGATTTTCGCTTATTACTTGGCCATAGATTACGTATAAGTATATTATATATAATCAGTGTCCTTGTTGAATGCTGGGAGATAACAAATCTAGTAGCTGACTATTCTGTGAATATTTTTTGTTGTTTATACATATATTCCAAGTTTTCATATAAATCAGTAATTACATAATTTCGAGGCTATTGTATTATTATTTTTTTTGTTATTAACAATCATAGGGAAATTATTAAGTTAGATTAGGAATATTTCAATTGTTATGGAATCCCTGTAGTACTTAGCCTCGTATAGCACCTTTTAGCTGGAGCATTTCCAGCAGAACATTATGAGTCACTGTATTACATGCCATAGAAAAATCGTAAAAAATACGTGCTGATCTTTTTTGCAGGAGCAAGTAAGCGAATGGCTAATAGTTCAAGCTATTATGTACACCATTTTCTCCACGATCATAAATCTTTAAAAAAAATTATTAAAATACATATCTATTTGCAGGTTACAGCATCATTTTGGCTGTATTAAGAAAAAAAGACAGTCTCATAGTTTTTGTTAATTTTTCGCCGTTTGGATTTTTTTAACGCCTTGCGTACGAAATGCAAGCAGATTTTAATAAAACACATAAATTATCATAAAAAGCAAGTTTATTGTAATAACGCAGATGCGTACAATTGTCAACTTTCCGAGCTACTTAACTGTACAGAAACTGCCATTTTCGTATGAAGTCGCACAAGAGTAGAATTTTAACACGAAGTAAAATATCAATTGAAGATACGAGTGGATGAAGGTGCTATGTCGCATTTTAAAAACTGTCTTTTTTGCATAAATCAAGGTGTTTTGTACCCATCTTTTACATAGCACCATCGAAAATTCCAGAAATTCAAGAACACTCGAGTCTTGTGAATGTATGAAGGGGTTATGTTACACTACTTTTGAGAAAAATTACATAAAAAAAACTTAATTTCTGCAATAGTATGATTTTGTAACATAACACCTTCATCCACTCGTGTCTTCAATTACACAGTGATACAAAATCGAACTTTCCGAATGGGAATAGGATGAGACCAATTGCAATTGAAAGTTGACATTATCCATAACAAAACCTTGAAGGTTTTTTTTTTAGTTCAGTGCGAGATTTTTTTTTACACGCATTTGAAGTTGTTGATTTTGGAATGCTGTCTAACAAGGAAAGATCATTGAAAATTTGATAAAATAATGCTTTTTTATTTTTATTATCCTGGAAAGTTGTGGTATCTTACTGTGTTTGGGGTCGTGGAATTCATTTTCGATATTTATTTTTACCTAAAACTGACGCTAGATGGCGCTGTCATACAAATGGTGCTATTTCTTGTAAATTTTCAATAAAAAAAAACGGTGTATTTACTGTTTCCTGCTTTAGACATAATATTTGAGCCCTTAAAGAATTTCTACAAAAAACAAGACAATAAGACGTTAATATGTCGAAGCGTGATTCAGAGTATCTTACACGTAAACTAAAACAAAACAATTTACTAGAACCTGGTGTAAAAATAACTCGTAATCGTCAAACAGTATTTCAAAAATATTTCTCTGTCAACGAAGAAAATACATTCGTTTACTGCAATAATATTGAAAAATTTATGGCAGAAATGGGTATGAAGTATGTTCCTCATAAATGGAGATTAAGATTCTTCAAAAACCAGTATGAAAGCAGTTTTATTGTACTACAATAACAAAAAATCAAGCATTCCAATAGCATACAATTTGAACACTAAAGAAACCTACGAATCAGTAAAATATCTACTGGAATCAGTGAATTATGAAAACCATAAATGGCTGTGTATATGCTGTGATTTGAAAATGGTGGCCTTACTTTGTGGTTTACAAGGTGACTATACGAAAAATATGTGCTTTATATGGTTGTGGAACACACGTTACAAAAGAAATCAATATCAAAAGTGTGACTGGGAAAAAAAAGAGAAGTTTTTCGTGTTGGAACAGCTAATGTTATCCATGAACCTCTTATACCAGCAGATAAAGTATTGCTACCACCACTTCATTTTAAATTGGGTCTTTTAAAAAAATTTGTAAAAGTGTTTTCTGTAGATGAATCAGCTTTTACTACTTTAAGATCTACATTTCCACGACTCAGTGCTAGCAAAGTTAAAGAAGGTATTTTATACAAATAAATTAAATAATTTAAAAAAATTCTCCATCACCATGTGGATTTGAAAACCAACTATCCACCGAATCTGATGAGCAAGGTGAACGTTTTCACCAAGTAGCTTTAACCATGGAAACTAGGTACAGAGGAAAGAAACTAGATTCTATGTTAGGTGATTTATGCTGGTGGTTAAAGAGAACAACCGATGAAGAGGATACTGACGAAGAGCAAGAACCAGAAACATACAAAGATCCACAGCCTACTACTTCTGGAGCTTTTGCTACTTCAAACATGCAAATTGACAGTGATAGTGATGATGATTAAGCGGGTCCAAAATGAGATCCAAATAAGATATAATAAGATATAATACTTTAAAATAAAAAAAGTTATTTTTGTAAGCACCATTTGTATGACATCGAAAATGAATTCCTCGACCCCAAAAACAGTAAGATACCACAACTTTCCAGGATAATAAAAATAAAAAAGCATTATTTTATCAAATTTTCAATGATCTTTCCTTGTTAGACAGCGTTTCAAAATCAACAACTTCAAATGCGTGTAAAAAAAATCTCGCAATGAACTAAAAAAAACCCTTCAAGGTTTTGTTATGGATAATGTCAACTTTCATTTGCAATTGGTCTCATCCCATTCCCATTTTGGTTGTTGCACTGTGTTATCGTACAATATCTCAAACAAATCCTCCAAACCTGCAAGTGTTCAGTCTTCAGCGCTACGTATAATAGACTCTTCTACTATGGCACTTTAGGCTTTTAACTTGCGAATCTTTTTTCTCGTAAAATTTACATACCTAAAACTTTTCCTTCGTGAGTGACACTGCGCGTATTGTCCAACTTTGTACTGTGTGGGCCTCCAGCTTCCGAGAAACTTTCTTCTCTCGTATGTGCCTGTACGTGGGTATCCATGGCTTGTTTGGTTGCAAAACTCTGTCCGCAAAGCTTACATATGCAGGACTCTTTACCGGTATGCGTACGTACATGTGTTCTCAGACTCGCGGTATGCGCAAAACTCTTATCGCAAAATTTGCACATGTAAGGCTTCTCTTTCGTGTGTATCCGCATGTGTACCTTGAGGATTTGTTTTTCTGTAAAACACCTCTCACAAACCTCACATGAGTAACGCTTTTCTTGCGTGTGCGTCCGTATGTGCATCTCTAGTCTGCGTTTGATTGAAAAACCTTTTCCGCAAAGTGCACATATGTAGGGCTTTTCGCCGGTATGTATGCGCAAATGCTCCCTCAGGCGTACACTTTGCGCAAAGCTCTTGTCGCAAAATTTACACGTGTAAGGCTTTTCGTTCGTGTGTGTCCGCATATGTATTTCCAGGCCTTGTTTGGTTGAACAACACTTTTCGCAAAATTTACATACGTGGGGCTTTTCGCCGGTGTGTGTACGCAAATGTCGCGCTAGTTTGCAGTTTGGGCAAAGCCCTTATTACAAAATTTACATATATGAGGCTTTTCCTTCGTATGTGTTCGGATATGTTCTATCAGTTGTTGTTTAGTTGTAAAACCTTTGTCGCAAAGTGTACACATGTAAGGTCTTTCTTTTGTGTGTCTTCGTATATGCGTTTCTAGGACTTGCTTTTGCGCAAAATCCTTTTGGCAAATTTTACACACATAGGGCTTTGCATTGGTGTGTGTCCACGAGTGTGTCTCCATGGCTTGTTTGGTCGCAAAACCCTTTTTGCAAAATTCACACGTATAAGGCTTCTCCTCTGCGTGTGTCCACAGGTGCACTTCCAGGCCGGGTTTGTTTACAAAACCCTTCTCGCAAAATTTACACCTATACGGCCTATCACTGGTATGCCTACGCAAATGCATCGTTAGGTTTGAAGTTTGCGTAAAGCCTTTACCGCAAAATTCGCATTTGTATGGCTTTTCACCGGTATGTGTACGCAAATGCATCTCCAGATTTGCGGATTGCGAGAAACCCTTATTGCAAAATTTACATATGTGTGGTTTTTCTTTCGTGTGTGTTCGTATGTGTCTCTTCAGCACTTGTTTAGTTGTACAACCCTTCTCGCAAACTGTACACATGTGGGGCTTTTCACCAGTATGTGTACGCAAATGCGTCCGTAGGCTCGAATTTTGCGCAAAAGCCTTACCACAGAGTTTACATGTGTACGGCTTTTCTTTCGTGTGCGTCCGAACGTGTGCCTCTAGGATGTGCTTTCTTGCAAAACTTCTCTCACAAAATTGACATAAGTACGGCTTTTCACCAATATGTGTGCGTAAATGTGTCTCTAAGTTTGCAGTTTGCGCAAAACCCTTACCGCAAAATTTGCATATGTAGGGCTCTCCCTCATAATGATCCCAAATCTTCTTAATGGATAATGGTGTTATTATGTCATTATTGTGTCGTTTAGAATTTTCCTGTTTAATGTCTGATGATGTTACGACGTACGGGCCCTCTTCTATATATTCCTCCTTGACGCATGGTCGTATAAATCTGAAAATATGATCATATTAGCACAAAAAACGACACGAACAACCGTTATGCTTATGCTATGTATTCTCAGATAAAACAAGTAAGAAGTGGTAGTAGAAAATGATGCAGAAACTCCGCCAAATAACATGGCTTCAAGTACTTGTACGTTCGGTAAGAAAATGGACAAAATAAACACAAAATATTCCTCTAACTACAATATGGTATACTATTTACAAAATTATACTCACATAACCTAAAATAATCCGATCATTAATTGAGCGGAGTCGCTTATCTGGCCCGCCAATTGATTCCGACTTCTAATTGATCGGAGTCAGTTGTCTGGTTCCTCAATCGACTCCGACCGCTAATTGGGTGATGTAGGTTTCTTTTGTTTTCAGAATTGTTCCTGATGGTCAAATGAGTGATTCTTTTTTTTCCGAAAAGCGGTAACCCTTAATCGGCTCGCTAATTTGGTCTATGCCGGCAGTACGGCTGAGAAGGAAGGGTGCATCATTGCCAATCTTGCGAGTCAAGCAGCAATATGCGGTACCGGTTGTTGGTGGGTCACCATTCGGACAACACTTCTCAGTGGCTCGGTGTGTTCCGGCACCCTAAGCCTAAGGGCCTTCAAGGCCTGTAGCGCTGAGGTATTATTACTATTATTAATTTGGTCTATTTAAATACCGAAGCTGTACCAAATGATTGGGAATCTTTACTTTATCGTACATTAATAGGACTTACTTAATTTCCGAACGCTACAGATTTTTGTTGATTGGATGATTTGTGTCCTCGTATTCGGTTCTCAAGGTACTGTTTCGCTTTACACTTTCACAATCTTTACAAGGTATACTATAAATTATATGTATATTTTTCTAGCAGAGTGTTCTTTTAATTTTAAATCGGAAAGCAGGAATTTAATATTGCTGTAAATTTTGTAGCTTAGGTTTACATTGTGAGATTCAGGAACTTTATTTTATTTTTCTGAGAGATAATTTCCATAGGATTTAGAGCAATATTTTGTATTATTTAGAGTAAAACCCATGAATTATCATAACAAACACGTTTATTATAATAATTGTCAACTTTTCGAGCAACTAGATTATACAGAAATTGACACCTTCGTATAATCTGGAAACCCTAGAATTTTAAAACGAAGGAAAGTTATGAATATTGTACAATATTGTTGATTCCAGAAAGGAGCATCCTCAAGACATCCTCCAAATCTAAAAGTGTTTAGTCTTGAGGGCTATGCAATATCCAACCTTCTATCATGGCATTTCAGGCTTCCAACTTATTTACAAACCTCCTTTCACATACCTAAAGTTTCCCTTTGGTGTAATCGTGCATGTATTTTCAGCTTTTGTTTCGTTATGAAACCCTTATCGCAAATTGCACATATGTAGGGCTTTTCACCAGTATGAGTACGCAAATGGGTATCCAGATTTGGAGATTGCGAAAAACCTTTATTGCAAAATTTACATACGTATGGTTTTTCGTTCGTGTGTGTACGTACGTGTTCCTTGAGCCTTTGTTTGGTTGTACAACCCTTCTCGCAGACTGTACATATGTAGGGCTTTTCACCAGTATGCGTACGCAAATGAGTCCGTAGGTTTGATATTTGCGCAAAAGCCTTACCACACAGTTTACACGTGTAGGGCTTTTCTTTCGTGTGTGTCCGAACGTGTGCCTCAAGTGTCTGCTTTTTTGCAAAATTTCTTTCACAAAATTGACATAAGTACGGCTTTTCACCAGTATGTACGCGCAAATGCTCCCTTAGGTGTGTAGTTTACGTAAAACCCTTATCACAAAATTTACACGTGTAAGGCTTTTCGTTCGTGTGTGTCCGCATATGTATCTCCAGGCCTTGTTTGGTTGAACAACACTTTTCGCAAAATCTACATACGTAAGGCTTTTCACCGGTGTGTGTACGCAAATGCCGCGCTAGGTTTGCAGTTTGCGCAAAATCCTTATTACAAAATTTGCATATGTAAAGTTTTTTCTTCATGTGTGTTCGGATGTGCTCTTTCGGTTGTTGTTTGGTTGTAAAACCCTTGACGCAAAATGTATGTATGTAAGGCTTTTCACCAGTATGCACACGTAAATGTGCCGCTATGCTTGCAGTTTGCGCAAAACCCTTACCACAAAATTTGCGTATGTAAAGCTCCTCCTCGCAACGATTCCTAACCTTCTTAATGAATAATGGCGTTCCTACATTATTGTGTCGTTTAGAATTTTCCTGTGTAATATCTGATGGTGTTACGACGTACGGACCCTCTTCTATATATTCGTTTTTGATACATGATGGTGTAAATCTGAAAATATGATCATATTAACACAAAAAGAGACCATCGAAATCCTGTATTCTCAGATAAGCAAATAAAAAGTGATAATAGAAAATCATGCAGAAATTACGCCAAATAATATGGCTTCAAGCGCGTGTGCAGTCGCATTTCTAATGGAGGAAATAAAAACAAAATATTGTATTAACTACAATCTGGTATATTATTTACAAAAGTTGTTCTCACCTAACCTGGAAGCAAAATAATCCGATCACTAATTGATCGGAGCCGGTTATCCCGCCCTCCAATTAATTCCGACCGCTAATTGAGCGGAGTCGGTTATTTGGCCCTCAATTAATTCCGAGCACTAATTGCTGGTGTTGTCACAATTAGCCCTAACGGTCATTTAAGTGCCTTTTTTCCGAAAGCCGGTAACCGGTAATCGGCTCGCTAATTTGATCTACTTGAATATCGGAGCTACACCAAATGATTGGTGATCTATTACTTTATCCTACATTAATAGAATTTACCCAATTTTGGAACTTTAAGCATTTTTGTTTTTAAAACATGTTGCAATTCTCACCATTTTAAATTTAACATTAAAATTTTATTTACGTCATCCTGTTTATATTGTTGCATCGCACTCTACATAATCTCTATTACACCTCACAGGGAACACCACACTTCTACTGACATCCCGCCATGCAAGAGATACACGGAACACCTTGGAAATAATCATCACGCTACCCACGAGGTTTATTGGTTATTTCCATTACCAGAAAATGGTTTCAGTTGCCTTAATTATCAAGAGCGAAAGAGCTTCAGCGCACGCTCAGAGTCGCTTGACGGCGATAAATAGGAATCAGCATAAGGACAAACACAGATGGGGTTAGGCAACTTAAAGAGCCTCAATTTTATTAACATCAGATGAATAAGTACACGAGGGTAGCTTTCGTTATAAACCATGTATCCTTGAGAGGCAAGCTTTGTTTCTAAAACCGTTACAATGTATGGTATTTTTATGCTTTTTAATATAAATCATCTCAAGGATACATCTAGCATAGCAATTATTTTCTTTAGCCAGTTTTTTAGTATCGTTCTAACTAAATTTATCTTGAAACTTACACATCGCAATCTTATCAAGGTACACTATACGTTTGTATGTATGTAAATAGAAGGGTGGTGTTACACTGCGACCTAAAAGATCTATTGTGTCCCCTATTATTGCTGCTTTACAGCTGGCCTTCCAATTCTATTCCTTTTAGAAAGTGTAGGATGTCAGAAGGCCCCAGTCTAGGTAAGTCTCCCTCTTCGATTTCACATGCTCCCAGATGCAATGCCCTCGAGTTGCACAGTGCTACACAGTTTGAGAGGAGGTGGATGGGTGTTTCATCCTGTTCCCCACAAAATCTGCATTCAGGATCTTTTTCCAATCCAAGCTTACTCAGGTGTCCTTTCAGTCTACGATGGCCTGAAAGTATTCCTGTTAATATGCGAACATTGTTCTTACTCAGGTTGACGCATTCTGTAAACCTCTTCTGGTTATAAGCTCCCAGAAGAATTTTACTTTGCCTCATTCCCTGGAGATTTTCCCAGTAACTGTATTTTCTCTGCTCCATTTCTATTTTTAGTTTCTTCAGTATTGTACTGCTACTTAACCCCGCAAAAGGGTTCAGGCCCTACAAAAGGCATTCCAGCTCCTTTTTTGCGAGGTTATCCGTTATTTCGTTTCTTTCCACTCCTGTGTGACCCGGAACCCACAGGAGGGTTACTTTATTTCTTTTGCCTAGCTCATTTAGTTTCCCTAGGCATTCCCAGACCATCTTGGAGCTGATTTCATATGAGCTCAGCGCCTTGATGTCTGCTTGACTATCAGACATGATGATAATCTCCTGCTTCCGATAGTTCCTATCCCTATTGAACTGAACACATCTTTCAATAGCGTGTATTTCCGCCTGAAATATACTTGGGTATTTTCCCAAGCTTTCGGAATATGTGGTCCTAGGCCCATATATTCCTATTCCAGTTCCTTCTGCCGTTTTGGAGCCATCAGTATACCATTTGATGGCATTTCTATTCAAGTCAAGATGATGTTATGATCCCACTCGCTCCTGTTACTTAGCTTTATGGTGAATTCCTTCACAAATCTATTTAACACAAGATATTTAACTTTCGCTCTCCAGTCTATATTTTGCCCATCCAGTTTTATGGTTCTAAGATTGGATTTTCTTTTCCTGGTAAATGCTACTAGGGTTGTCTTAGTGGGGTTGACATTGAGTCCCATCGATTGACACCATCTTCTCGTGAAGTTCAATCCTCTTTGAACTATGTCACAGAGGGTATTCTCAATTTGCCTCTTGCGTATATGACAATATCATCAGCATACCCTTGACAAGATATGCCTAGATCCGTCAGTCCGCATAAGAATTCGTCTACTATTAGGCTCCACATAAGTGGGGATGTAACTCCCCCCTGTGGGCATCCTCTGGTCGTACTAACCGAGATGGTCTTATGTCCCACCTCCGCCTCTACCGACTTGGTAGACAGTAGTTGCGACATCCATCTAGACGTCACGGCGTCTACCCCCCTATTAATTAATGCTTTTTTGACAGACTCGTGTGGAGTGTTGTCAAAAGCACCCTCTATGTCTAGAAAGGCGCACATTACGGTTTCTTTATTCGTCAGGGCATCTTGGATTTGGTCCGTCAGCTCCACTAATGCAGTCTCAGTGGATTTGCCTGTTTGATAGGCGTGCTGACAGAGGTGCAATGGCACCGGCCCCAAGATGTCTGTTCTGATATAGTTATCTACAGCCTTTTCCACCGTTTTCAAAAAGGATGATGTGAGGCTGATAGGTCTGTAGGATTTAGGGTGCGTAATGTCCTTTTTCCCTGCTCTTGGTATAAAGGTGACTTTAGCCCTTCGCCAGGCTTCTGGAATGTACCCTAACTCCAGCCTACTTCGGCTTATAAGGTACACTATAAATTACATGTGTATTTTTGTAGAAGGGTGTTTCTACTCTAATCTAATATTGTTGTAAATTTTGCAGCTTACGTTTATATTGTTGGATTGAAGAGCTTTATTTCAGTTTTTTGGTAGCGTTTATATATTGTATTGAACAATATTTTGTATTATTTAGAGTAAAACCCATTAATTATCAAAACAAACACGTTTATTACAATAACGCAGGGATGTACTACAATTGTTAACTTTTCTCTTCAAACCTGTAACTGTTTAGTCTTCCGGGCTTTGCATAATGCACAGGCGCGAGCTTCTAACTTCTTCAAATTCTTTTGCCAAAACTCACATCCCTAAAACTTCTTTTTCGTGCGACCGTGCGTGTACTTCCATCTTTCGTTTGGTTACAAAACCCTTATCGCAAAATTCACATATGTAGGGCTTTTCACCGGTGTGGGTGCGCAAATGCCTTTCTAGATTGACGGATTCCGAGAAACCTTTATTGCAAATTGCACATACGTGTGGCTTTTCACTAGTATGCGTATACAAATGCCTCCGTAAGCTTGTATTTCGCGCAAAACTCTTATTGCATAGATTACATAAGTAAGGTTTTTCGCCAGTATGTATACGCAAATGCGTCTGTAGGTTTACGGTTTGCGAAAAAGCCTTATCGCAAAATTTACATATGTAAGGCTTCTCTTGCGAGTGCGTTCGTATGTGTACCTTCAGGGCTTGTTTGGTTGTACAACCCTTCTCGCAAGTAGTACACGTGTAGGGCTTCTCACCGGTGTGCGTTCGAAAATGCGCCCGCAGGCTTGAGCTTTGTGAAAAACCTCTATCGCAGAATTCACATACGTAGGGCTTTTCGCCGGTATGTGTACGTAAATGCGCCTCTAAGTTTGCAGGCCGCTTAAAATCGTTTCCGCAAATTTTGCAAACATGAGGCCTTTCTTTTGTGTGTGTTCGTATGTGTATCACCAGTGCCTGTTTAGTCGTAAAAGCCTTTTCGCACACACACCTAAGCTCTTTTGTGTGCTTTGATCTATGAACGCAGAACCAGTATGTATTGAAAAAGTGTTTACTGCAAAATTCGCATTTGTAGAATTTACCATTTTTGTGAACACGTAAATGCCTTTTATAGCTTTCTTTACTCTTGTAACGTCTTCCACACGTTTCACATGTCCACTCGGCTAACATGTTTTATTTTTCTCATCATCACGATCCAGAATATTCCCCTTGATGCATGAAGATACTACCTCACTATTTTCTTGTTTAACATCTGATGGTGTTACAACAAAGTTATCCGCTTCTACATCCTCGTGTTTGACAGATGATGGTATAAACCTGAAAATATCATCATATTAACAGAAAATCAGGAATCGTGATTGAATAAATTATTTAAGAACTTACAACAAACAAAATATTAAAGTTATTGATTATGCTACATATTAAAAAGACATGGAGGAAAGTTCATACCTAGTTGTATAATGACCTTTTTATAGTAGTTAAAGTTTATCAGCATAGTCTTCTTAGTAGTTCTATGTGGAGATACCTTTGACAGATCGTCCACGTATGATAAGAACAACGATGGGACAAGTATTGAACCTTCCCGCCCTTAAACATCAGCCACGTTGAATATACCATTTTACCAGTCTCAGGATCAATAGCTTCTGTTCTTTGTTACCGATTTTATAAATACGATTCTAATTAGTCTTAAACCGTTGCCACGTATTACAAACTTCTCTATCTTTTCAAAAGTCTTCTTCTCACGAAGAAATACCCTAAGGACATCCGGAACACACATTTGGACACTCAACTCAAAAAATAATGACATAGAGAAAACATGCTACAAGGAAGGGTACTCCATAAAATAAATAATTTAAAAATAATTTTTACATTTAATTCTTTGACGGCAACGACAAAGGTAAAGTTCTGCGAACGTAGATTTGTAGCTGAAAATCTTACCATATTTCGTAAAGCCGTAAAGAGTATTAACTATCAGGATAATTGTCAGCTCCGTCGTTAGAATGCGATAACAACAGTATGTTATTATTGCAGCTGCACTGTTCATAGATATTAAATTTTCATTTTAAATTATTGGTTTTATAAATACAGGGAGGAAGGCAGTAAATTGTGTAACTGAGGTCAATGCGTAGCAACATATTTAAAAGGTAAGAGACATCGAAACAGTTGATAAGCATAGAATTTCGGCCCAAACAAAGGAATCAAAATTCCACGCACCAAATGGCAGATTTTCTCTACCAGGAATCTATGTATATCAAAGTCAACCCTAGGTTATAGGAATGTATAAATTTAGTCTACTTTTTACTCCATGTTTAAAAAGTAAAGGCAGAGGAGCTCTACAGAGTTTCACATAGAAACTCCTTATCTTTTCTTCTATAGCGATTACACTCCTTTAAGACATCATACATTGTTTTAATCATTTTTCATAAAAGTTAAAGTAACTCTAAAACAGCAACAAGCAGGTAAGATGTGTTATACAAGATCGTTTAAAGCACTAATTAAAGTCTAAAAATACAAAAATATCCAAGCTGGAAATGACTTTCAGTATAATCGAAGGGTGAGGGTGGTACATGCCAGTGTTGGGCAAGATAAGAGAAGCAATTAAATTTCTACAGCGACTAGACATGCTCGTGTTTATTCGCATCATGAGTAGGGAGTAGTGTTCCTTATCAATTTCTCAAGAATCGACAAAACTCGAGTATGTTTAATCGCTGTAGAAATTGAATCGCTTTCCCTAACTTGCCCAACACTAATACAGGGGCAGTTCTTAATAATAAAAACAACAATAATGTACTCATATTTAAATTTGTTATATAAAATCCAACAACATGTTTATCCGCTCTTCTTTAGTAAAATATCTTTCATATTATCATATGAAAACACATAAATTCAAGAAAAATGTATATTTTTATTTATTTATTGCTACATCACGGAAATACTTTTACATTTTGGATTATTATATAGTTGAGTAAAGTTTAAATACTACGTTAAATATTAACCACCGCTGAATAGCGCCGTTTAGAGCACGATATCCTGTACCACTATCAAGACGCAAACCATGGAGGGCTAAACAATTGCGTCTTAATTCCAATAATACTCAGGTGCAAAAAAAAATCGATCCATTACTGGTTTCATTTTTAGATGTACTTCTAAAGCCCTGGACTTGGCAATATGATGTGTATGAACTACGTGCCTAAAGAAAAATGCGAAACACCTCGATGGAGGTCAGTCACAAAGCTGAAATCTTAACAAAACAACTGGCTGTATGTAAAAAGTCGCTGATAATCATCTGTCAGAACTTCATACACGAAGAGCAAGTAAAAATTATTCTCCCTACATAAGGCATCTACCACAAGCAGCAAACATCTTGCAAGAACTTTGTCGTCATCTACAGCAAGCCCGGGATGAGATCCCACAAGATGCCATTGATCATCTCATTCAGAGTATGGGTTCGCAGAGTTAAACAGTGCATAAACAATAGTGGGAATGTGACATTTTGTTGATAAATATTCGCTAACTGTTGGCATTTTTTTTCCCAATTGTCATGATTTACTACTTGAAGTTTGCCAAAATTTCAGCTTTGTTACTCGGCTCCTTCAAGGTATTGCAATTTTTTTGGCACGTAGTTTATGTGTGGTCGATAAGTGAAAACAAAAAGTTAAATGTGCCTTATGTTTATTGTTGAATTGTGATGTGTTAAATGCCAAAACGTGTCATTGTAGCAGTTGAAGATCATTTGAGGTGTAAAATATGGCTTTTACTCAAATAGATGCTCCAGCGGAGTAACTTTAGTTCACGATGGCCGTAGGCGACATTATGCTGCTCAGGTATTAGGTGTTACTCGTTCAGCAATTTTAAGGGCTATTGTGGATTTTAATGAAGCTGGTAGCTATGCTAGGAGACGAGGATTAGGCCACAGAAAAACAACATCCGAACGGGATCATCAATTTCAAATATTCTGAGCAGACGAAGCCAATTTAAAGTCAAAAACAGCTCCCTGTGGAATATAACTTTTCCATGCGAACATAAAGCCTTGAATTACGCCGATTGGAGCAACATGTCTTATTCACGAATGAATCCAGGTTTTGCCTAACAGAAAGAATTTGGAGGAGACAGGAATAGCGATTTGCTCAATGCAATATTGTGAAAGGTATTAGCTATAGGGGAGGCTCCGTTATGGTTTGGCTGCTATAAATAACGAAGCCTGTACTGAACTGATGGTGGCTGATGGAGTTCCCATGACTGCTGCGAGGTATACAAGCACCATTTTTGCAAAACCACGTGGTTTCTTTTGTTCCATTTATAGGACCTAATTTCACTTTTATGGACGATAACACACACCCGCACAGTGCTCAAATCGTTAACGAATATTTATGTATGTGAAGTCGGAATTTGCGTATGAACTCGCCAGCTAGCAGTCCCGACCTCAATCCAGTAGAACATCTTCGGGACATGCTTGGAAGACAGGTTCGAGGACGCGTACCCATGTCAAACAATTTAGTTGAACTTGCTTCAGCGCTTGATATTCAAAACCCCATACAGAGACGCAGGAAAGCTGTTAGAAGGGCCCGGGGTGGCAATACTCGGTATTGGTGCTACAAGTGTTGTAAAATGTTGTTATATTGTTTATTTTAATTACACTGCGTGACACGATTTTCGTACCTGAAAAACTGATTACTATTATGGTTTTCAATTAGTTACAATATGTAAGCAGTGGATGTTTTTTGTTTCTATCACGTCTTGTTTTTGAAGTATACACTGATGGCATTAGATAGGCTATGCCGATTCTGGCACAAAATCTTGGGATTTTCAATGGGGGTAGAGTTCACATTTTATCCCCTCATGGATACAATATGCATAATTTACATGTCACTTCGTGCTCGTAGCGACAGATTGAAATATTCTACCTGATATACATACCGGGTGTCCAGCCTAAGATGCAACGGTCCATAGCCGATTTATTATTGCTTTTCTGGAAAAATGTTTCAAATAAATGTTCGCTCGAATTATATTCTACACATTTTAAAATTAGTTTTAGTAATGGCGGACTTCCGGTTGTACCGGAAGTAGATACTTTATTATTTTAAATGGAACACCCTGTATATTACTGTATTTTCGGATTCCTTGTTAAATTTAAATAACAATACGTTAGGCATACATTCAGGCTAAGTTGTACCGTTTCCGAATTACAGGAGGTTTTTTCGAAAAAAAAAATGACATATGCAATGTTTGCGGTGTTTGCAAATATCTCCGGAAATACGAAAGTTAGAAAGATGCGGTTTTCAGTTTTCGTTTAATTATGAAACAGCACACGTTTTTTATTTTAAAATTGTTGCGTTTACATTATAAAATTATTAAATAGAGCTCTGTAATTTTCGAACTCTAAAATCATGGATAACTTGATTTTTTTTTTCAAAATTGAATGGTATAGCAATTTTTACATAAATGGATGTAAAATTTGATTTTGTTTCGATTTGATACGAGTGTTATTGTGTCTATCTCCAAAGGTTTTGGAGATATTCGCGATTTTTCAATTTTTCATGATAGATACGTATTGCGAAGGCCACCTTCCCCTCGCAGTTCACCAGGCTTGGGACTAAATAACAAAACAAAATAAATTTTGTCGTTAGTTTTAATTTTTTGTCGTTAATTTAATCGAATTATTGATACTTAAATAAAGCAATGTGTATGTTTTTTTAAGTTTTTTTGCCAATAATTATTAGTTACCGTACCCAAAAAACAGTACGTGATAGAAAAAGGTACATAGGTGTTCTTATTAAGCGATTTGTATAAATAAATAAACAGGAAAAATTGAAGTGGGTACTTTTTTTTTCATTTGGAACGCAGTGTTATTAAATACTCTAATATATTCATTTGTTTATTCTTGGAAATGTGCGTTTTATTGGCGTTTAATTGTTCTTCTTAGGCAGAGTTCACATCGGAGTGGTACGACCGCAATACGACAAGCGACCCAATCAGCAACACGACACGTACCGTGTAAATTTAGACAGAATGCGTACTAGAGGAATGCGACAGGCAATATAACAAGCCACACAATCAGTAACACGACAATTAAATTAAATTTACACGGCACGACACTGGTTGTGTCGCTTGTCGTATTCGTGTCATATAGCAACGGTGTGAACTCTGCCTTATGTTTATCACCAACCTAAAATTGTGTCTCACGACATTCTTTCTTTACGAACAAAAATTTAAATGAATCGATTATTGCACTTGAATGTATCCACAAAAATATTAAAAAAAAAAAACGTTTTTAAAATCATTTTCTGGCATTCTTTATTTCCTATTGTCATTAAAATTTACATACGCAAAGCTCTCCTTTCTTGTGTGTCAGAACATGCATCTGCATTTTGTATTTGGTTACAAAACTCTTTTCGCAAAATTTACACTTATACGGCTTCTCACCGGTGTGTGTACGCAGATGCGTCCGTAGGTTTGCATTTTGCGCAAAACCCTTATCGCAAAAATGACATATGAAAGGCTTTTCACCGGTATGTGTGCGCAAATGCGCCTCTAGGTGTGCAGTCTTTCCAAAAGCCCTATCGCAAATCGTACACGTGTAAGGCTTTTCCTTCGTGTGCGTCCTTGTGTGTTCCTCCAGCCTCTGTTTGGTTGAATAACACTTTTCGCAAAATTGGCATAGGTAAGGTCTTTCACCAGTATGTATGCGTAAATGCGTGCCTAAATTTGACTTTTGCGCAAAACCTTTGCCGCAAAATTTACATACGTACGGCTTTTCCTTCGTATGTATCCGTATGTGTTGTACCAATTTTTGCTTGGTTAACCACCGTCTACCGCAAAATTTACATAAGTAGGGCTTTTCACCGGTGTGCGTAAGCAAATGTGTCCCTAGGTTTGACATTTGCGTGAAACCCCTATCGCAAAATTTACATACGTACGGCTTTTCTTTTGTGTGTGTCCGTATGTGCGCCTCTAGGATTTGCTTTTTTGCGAAACTCTTTTCGCAAAATCTGCATAAATAGGGCTTTTCACCGATGTGTGTAAGGACATGCGTCTCTAGATTTGCAACTTGCACAAAACCCTGGCCGCAAAATTTGCATTCGTAAGGCCCGTCCTCATAACAATCCCAAACGTTCTTCTGAAGATGTGATGGCGTTATCTCATTACTGTATCGGTTGGAATTTCCTTGTCTACTACCTGATGGTGTTACAACGTAGGGACCCTCTTCTACATCCTCGTTTTTAAAGCACGATGGTATAGATCTGAAAACATAATCATATTAATACAAAAACAGCGAGAACCGAAATACCTGTATTCTCAGATGAAACAAGTAAGAAATGATATTAGGAAATAAACAAACCGAGCGAGATAATATAACTTCAAATACTTATACGTTTCCTATATGCACATAAAATGTTAACAACACTTATCGGAGATCAGCAACGGCCGAGATAGGGTGAGAAGTACTACCCCGTTGGACGGGCAGTAACCTACCGAAACAAGCGCTGTAAACCGAGATTATATATAATTCTAGTAATCCACTAGTAGAAAAGAGTTAGATTGAATTTTAATAGCTTGTGAGCATGGGGTAAAACAAGCATACAAAGAATTAATTTATTGTATCTTGAGGGAGCAACAAAAGTGGGAACACCACGGTAAAATCTATAGCAGTAAATACATTTTTGGATTGAATCTGTTAAGAATAAAGGCAGACACAGTAGTATCAAACATTTCTGAACCATATCATCCTTCAAGATTTCACTTACAAAGTGGAATATTATTTTTACACTGTTAATAAATTTCCATGTATCTATATAATCACAATAACATGCAATAATGATCTCATCTGTGTGCGTGTAAGGAGTTTCTATATATCGTACTCTTTCCACCACCACTATCATAGGCCGATAAAATGGCACTTCTCTGATGTTTCCTTCAAAGAGCAGGGAATCAATTTTGAGAAGTCATTTAATTTTTAATGCCGAAGGAGAAATTAAATTAAATAAAATTTTAAAACGAACAAATTTTATTTAAATATAGATATTATACAATATTCTTGTTCTGAAGAAGAATATATAAATATCCTGAGAACATCAGCAAAACAGTTACAGATTTCGCCTCCAAGATTATCTTTAATGCATCCTTTTGTATTTGTACTGATTCAAATTTGCGTCGGACAATATTCGTATCTAAAGCTTCTCCTTCGTATGTGTCCGCATGTGAATCTTCAGAGCATGTTTGCGCGCAAAACCCCATCGCAAATTTTACATGTGTACGGCTTCTCCTTCGTATGCGTCCGTGTGTGTTCCTCCAGTCTCCGCTTGGTCGTGTAACGCTTCTCGCAAAATTTGCACAAGAAGGGTTTTTCACCATAGTGTGTGTACGGAAATGCGTCACTAGGTTTGACATTTGCGCGAAACTTTTACCGCAAAATTTGCACGTGTACGGCTTTTCTTTCGTATGCGTTCGCAGGTGGTGTTCCAGCCTTTGTTTGGTTAAACAACGCTTTTCGCAAAATTTACATAAGTAAGGTTTTTCACAAGTATGTGTAAGCAAGTGTGTCCCTAGATTCGACATTTGTACAAAACTCTTACTGCAAAATTTACATATATAAGGCTTTTCTTTCGTGTGTGTCCGTACGTGCGCCTCTAGGATTTGCTTTGTTGCAAAACCTTTTTCGCACAATCTACATAAGTAGGGCTTTTCACCAATATGTGTGAGCAAATGTGTCCCTAGGTTTGCAGTTGGCGCAAAACCCTTTCCGCAAAATTTACATAGGTAAGCTTCCACGTTACAACGATCCCAAACTTTCTTCCTAAGGCATGCTAGCGTAATCTCATTACTGTTCCGTTTGGAATTTCCAGCCATGATATTGAATGGCGTTACAAGGTAGGGACCTTCTTCTATATCCTCGTTTTTGACACATGATGGTATAGATCTGAAAATATGATCATATTAACGCAAGAACAGTAACAATACTTAACTGGTCTAGAACCGCAGTGTTTTGCATGCGATGTGGTACCTCGAGTAGTAGGATGGGGTAAAAGTACCCCGCACTGTGATAGGCAGCAAGAAAAGGTTATAGGGGAGGGTGGGACAATATGGGGCCACGAGGCATGATGGGGACATCGTCTTATCCACAAAACGGCAGTAAGCATCTGTCAAATAATAGCAGTCCTAATATTGACAAGTGCTGTTTTAGGTTTGTTGTAATGTAGGAAACTTTACTAGTCGTAATAACAAAGTTCTTGCTGTTTGTGCGTGAACATTGCAAATTCCAGAATTTCGTTATTATTTTGATGGTGAGTTCAACGGCCAGTATCGGAAGCATAAGTAAATTATTTACAACTACACTTTTTTGTTAATCTAACGATATTCTCAGTCCGCTTAATTAATAACCAACAAACGTTTTATTAGTAATTCCACTTTTTGCAATATAAATTCAATATCTAGAACGTAAATACATTTGAATTAAATTTTAAAATTCCCGCGCTTTTTGAACGTTCAAACGGGAGTTAAGCTAAGCTAAAAAAGAAGTGTGAATCAGAATGGCCAACCTTGATGGTAAATTACTGGATATTGGTGCGTATCGTAAATACATATTAAATACTTATTAACCTAGAATACTACCAACTTATACACATTTCTCCAAGTAACTGCAAACCGTTTAGCAATGATATAAACAAATTTCTAACCCCAAAATTTGATGAACGTATTAATATGAAATTTCTTATAAGTAACATAAAATTTAGATTAGAATTGGTGTGGTCAGAATGATCGGGTATCTGGGTATACGGCCGTGGTACATCGTAGGCACTTCAGATTACGGAGGATGGCTCAATCAGGACAGGAACATTACAGGAGACTCGGGAAAAAACGTCGTTGGAGAGAAATTACCCAAAAAATGGTAGGTAATTTGGATAATATTTAAGTGATGAGCTTTGTTCAACAAATAACAATTATTTTTAAGGTTGTAATTATATAAATATGAAATTATATGAATAAAATTGGATTTTATCAAAATAGCCATTAAATTTTACGAAACAAATTGAGACACGTCTGGGTCTGACAAAGGTTGGGTAGTGAATGGTTTCGAATTGAAAAATTTTAACCGACTTGAAAGCGATTGTCTTTGACATGGGGTCCAACTGTCGCATAATGTCCGTTAATTTAACTGAAATGAGGGGAATATGCATTGTTTTATACATGAGAATGCCCATGTGACCGAATGGACTGTCGAATGTTTAAACAAAATAAAAATAAATAATAATTGCAAAATTTTGGAATCACCTTACAATTAAAATATAATGAAGGTAGGTGTCTCTAGTACATTAGAAAAATACATTTAAAATTTTTAACCACTTATTACTATGTAAAATTAACAATCTTAAAATTCATTACTGTACATAAAAAGTAGGCAACTATATTTACACCTAGAATTGTCACAGAACCCAATTTCCAGCAATTTCCCATGTCTTTCTGTTGACATATCAAAGCAATTGGACTGCCAATGCGTATACAAACATTATTAGACTAAATTTAAATGGCATAAATACACTGCAAAAAAAATAAGAATGTTCATTTGAATTGAACTTGGATCCAAATTTGATCTGTCAATATCTATTGTAAAAATATACTATTCAAATTCTAATATTCATCTTTCGATGTGTAGGTAAATCAATGCTGATCATCTTACTTCCTGAAGAGAATATTCTGAAGGAAAATGCCTTGAAGGACTTGCCATATGCAGAGATTTCCTACATCACCTGGACATCGTCTGGCTGTCTGTTTTTATTATTATAACTAATTAGTTTTAAAATATAACTAATTAAAATAGTACTTTACATTTAAATAGTATCGAGTAGGTATTTCATTACACTATATTTTGTAAGTGTTTGTAGTTGAAACTCCATTCTCGTTTAAGTTTAGTAACTTAATTATTGCAATTCAACTCTGATACACACTTATTTTCGTTTAACATACCTTACAATTTCTTGCGTGGACCACGAGCAATTAAAGAGTCAAAACGGCATTCATTCCGTATTAATAATTTATTGTATCTTGATTGAGCATGTTTCAAGACTTCACTTACAAACATTATTGTATTATATATTATTGTATTTGTACTGATTAAAATTTGAGTTGGAAATAATATCCATACCTAAAGCTTCTCTGTCGTATGTGTCCTAATGTGAATCATCAAGTTATGTTTGCGTGCGAAATCCCCATTGCAAATTCCACATGTGTACGGCTTTTCTTTCGTATGTGTCCGTGTGTGTTCCTCCAGCCTCCGTTTGCTTGTATAACACTGCTCGCAAAATTTACATAAGAAGGGCTTCTCACCAGTGTGTGTACGGAAATGCGTCACTAGGTTTCCCATTTGCGCGAAACCTTTTTCGCAAGATTTACACACGTACGGCTTTTCTTTCGTATGTGTCCGTATGTGGATGGCCAGAGCTGCTCTACTCGCAAAACCCTTTTCGCAAATTTCACATAGGTAGGGCTTTTCACCGACATGTGTACGAAAATGCGCCTCTAGGTGTGCAGTCTTCCAAAAAACCCCTATCGCAAATTCTACACGTGTATGGCTTTTCCGTATGCGTCCCTGCGTGTTTGTCCAGCCTTTGTCTGGTTGTAAAACCCTTCTCGCAAAATTTACATACGTAGGGCCTTTCACCAGTATGTAGACGCAAATGCCTCTTTAAAGATGACGTTTGCGCAAAACCCTTACCGCAACACTTACATATATAAGGCTTTTCTCTCGTGTGTGTCCGTACGTGCAGCTCTAGGTTTTGTTTTGTTGCAAAACTTTTTTCGCAAAATCTACATAAGCATGGCTTTTCATCGATATGTGTAAGCAAATGTGTCCGTAGGTTTGTAGTTGTCGCAAAACCCTTACCGCAAACTTTACACGAATAAACCTCCAGGTTACAAACGATCCCGAACTTTCTTCCTAAGGTATGCTAGTGTTATCTCATTACTGTTCCGTTTGGAATTTCCAGCTATGATATTGAATGGCGTTACAACGTAGGGACCTTCTTCTGTATCCTCGTTTTTGAGACATGATAGTACAGATCTGAAAATATGATCATATTAACACGACAACAGCAATAATGAATTTCTTTCGTTCAATCATTGAATCATTAAGTAAAATGGTTATGCGCATAGCTGGGAGCGAGGGAGGGAGAAGGAAGAGGGAAGAGGGAAAACCTTTCATAAGTTTTTTTTTTTTTTGTTACCTAATTTACTGGCACCGAAAGCGAGTACCGTGAAAAATCGCGAGGCAAGAATTCAAAATAAAAACCGAAAAGGTGATGCACTTCCGCTTTACAAACCTTCGAATAAGTGGGATGATAATTGGCAATCATGCAGGGTGCCAGCCGGCTCGTCGGCGAGGGAGTGGGTTGATAGAAACACAAACCCAGGATGGATAAAAATTTCGGCGCCACCTGCTTAGGATTATTTACCCTGTCATGCCCCCAAGATAAGCAGGAATCCACGGTGTTAAATGAAAAACGAGGAGTAAAGCAGTTTGCAAAAACACATACAAGATAAAAACATAAAAGGATGGATTTACTGACAAACAGTTAAAATTTTATTAACAAATTTAACAAAAAGATAGAGCAGGAAAATATTGTTAATCTTGACATAAAATTCAGAAAATAAAATATTGTTTTGGACATAAAATTTAGAAAATAAATATGTGATACTATGTATTATTAAACGTTATTATCGAGTATGAATATAAATTAAAACATTGTAAAAATAACAGATAATCCTATGGTAGGACTCGAACACCGAACGCTTTGGCCAACACATTCAGTTCACACACAGTTATACAAAGAAAATTCTTACGCTAAGAGTTAATTTAAATTCAAGAAAACGTTACTGTTACAAAAAAAAACTAAAATAAAGCTAAATATTTGACTCGATTACATTACTGGGGAATAAATCATGACAGGCCGATATGTTTTAAATAAATATTTTGACTTTGTTAAAAAAATGAAAAGATAAGTGAAAACTAAAGTTGCACCATTCTACTGAATTAGCAACATGTAGCACCCTCCGATCCTTGATATAACGTATAAAATTTACTGTATTGTGTAAGAAAACATAAAAAAAAAAACTAAATGATCGGGGGTGGCTATGTACTATTGAAAATTTTATACACGAAAAAGATAAATAATAATAAAAAGGAAACGTCCGACTTAGCTTTCCCCCAATCAGCTGTTAGTGGGGCGTAAGATCCTCTCCTATTCGGACAGATAGATCGTAGCCTCTGGGCTGACTCGGTAATACCCGAAACCAGGTGGTCCGTGTAATTTCAAAGGAGGTAAGGTTCTCCGAAGGACTTAAAAAGTCGCAGAAGTCCTCAGCCGCACGTGGGTGTTCAAAACCTCACACAAAACGATGAAAGATTCCAGAATTAGAATTAGGGGGAGGGGGGTTAAAAAGACCTCTAAAAACAACAAAACCCAGTGAAAATAATAGAAGTACAAGATGTGCTTACCGTTAAATAACGAGGTTTTTAACGAAGAGAAGAAAGATACAGAAGTGGCGTTGGGACGCGTGGTTCTCAAATTATATCCCAAAATATCAGGCTCATCCGCCGTAATAATCACGAAGTTTCCACTTCAAACACAAACGAAGATACGGCCAATGATTATTTCAAGCAAACTTCCAATAAAATCCACAGATGTGTAAAAATATCCAAAATTCCCAAAGATAGGAAGATTTACTCGTAAGAACGCGTCTAAACAGCAACCAATGTCATCCCATTACACAGTCTGCAGTTGGTATCTCCAGTATTGATCGCAATTTTCTCTAGGTGTCCTCTCAGTGCACAGTGCCTTGTTACAATGCGAAGATGATTCCTACTAAACTGCAGTAGTTCTTCAGTCTGCTTCTTGGATGATCCCCTAATAAAGGTCTTTCCATGAATTTGAGTGATTATTTTATTCTAATATGCTTTATGTTTTCCTTTTTCCTGGATCAGATCCGCTTGCTCTTGATTCAGGGATTTTTTTCCGAATGACATTACTCAATTACTGTCATCCGTAGTCCTGGCGCTACCTGGCTATAGGTACCCTTGGGTCCCTTCGAGGTTTGCAGTGGCATTTTAGAGTCCTGCAGAGATCTTGTCTTGCTGCCCCCGACCGTCTTATTTTTTTTCAGTGGTCTAAAAGTTCCGCCTCCCATCTTAGGTTTTTGCTTTGTTTCCTTAGCGGCCTGGTTTCCGGTTGGAGTAGTGGAGACGAGTCTTCTATCCACACATCCCATCGGCCTAGTACGCCACCTTAGGATTTAGGTTTTTACTGAGGTTGTCTCCCCTTGATCTGCTCAGTTAAGCCCTGATTCCCCGTCCCTTTCGGAGCACGATATAACAGTCACCTGTGAAAAGTTTTGCTTTACGACCGGCGCTGTCATTCCTGATGCAGACCAGTAACCATTACACGGTAGCTGGGTCAGGACATTTTTTATCGACCTTAACTGGTTTAGACCGCAATGTTTTGCTTGCAAAGTAGTAGGATGGAGTAAAAACACCCCGCACTGCAATCGGCAACATGAAGAGGTTATACCTCGAAGGACTAAGTTGCGCATAACTTGCTGCTGGGCTCGTCTATAGGAAACTCATGAACTCGTGCCACATCACCCTCATTAGAAATAAAAATAACAAAAATTAAGTGCTTCCAAAAATGTTTATTACAAACTTAACACTAAGCAAAACTCAGAAACAATTTTAGTAAATTTATTAGATATAATTATTTGCATTATTTTTGCATCGTCTCCTAAAATATTTTAATCGTTTTGTGTAAACAAATCCCGTAATTTTTGAAAGCCTTGTATTACTGTCAATGTCATTGCAACTAATTGATTGATATTCCATTATCGTTTAAGTTTAGTAATTTAATTACTGTAATTCAACTCTGATACAGACACATTTCAATTGAACGTATTGCTGTGTACTGATTGAATTTGAAAAAAGTAAAATGAATATTAAAAATGAAAAATTAAAATAGCTAACTCAATGGATAAAATTTTAAAAGGGCGCAAAAGAACAAATAATCTCAGAGTTACCCTCGCGAATTAAAACTTGAATCTAACCACAACAAGTAAACTGTGGGTGAAAGAAATCTGACTTTCTTAAGTACCCCAAAATTGAAAGGATTTCAATAAAGATAAAAGAACAGAATTTTTAACCCAAACACGCTAATAAACAATCAACATTTATTATAAAAAAAAAAGAAAAAAAAGTTAATTACAATTTGCAGAAAAAAAACCGTGAACAGAGGGTTCTGGCTTAAACTTAAAAACTGCACGTGATTCTAAATTACAATAGGACAATGCTATTTCCTATACAAAGCAAAAGATTTGCTTATTTAGGAAGATAATTCTTTTTTTCAATAAAATCCACGTGGTTTCAAATTAAAATAAAATAAATTTGTGGAACACTAGAAATTATACAAAAATGAAAACTAAAAACAAGCACAATGCTTCTATTCACCCACCCCGAGGTGATTAATAATTTAAAACAAATTAAAATTGCGATATCAATTGAATTAACAAAATGGCAGCAATGAATTCAAAAATACATGTACTCACGCTAGCGTCTACCAAGGAACTGCCTCACCAAATACAACCGCTGCGTACAACGCAAACGCACAATACACCGACAAGATCTAAAAGAAAAGGCGCTAAATAGACCTAGCCAAATGCTAAACATCTAAACGAATGAAATTAATTAAAAAAAAACTTAACACTAAAATAAATAAATCAAACAATTAACTCTTTAACTAAATTTATACAAACTAAAATTATTATTATGAAAATTTCTCGGTACAATGATTCAACAGTTTTAAACAAATCAAATATGCAACACAAAATACACTCGCGGTAAACGGGTTGTCACAGCAGTATCTTACACTTTCTTGCTTGGACCACGGGCAATTAAACAGTCAAAACGGCATTCATTCCGCATTAATTTAATAATTGTATCTTTAAAGTGAAGGCATGTTTCAAGAATTCACTTACAAAATGGTGCATTATCTTTCAATTTTTATCTATTTAAAGTAATAATGTGCAATAATGATCTCGTCAAGATGAGAAAGTTGTGTGTGATCTTTATGTACTGTATCTTTTCCACCAAGCACTGTTATAGACCGACAAAATGGCATTTCTCTTGGTGTTTCTCTAAAAGCCAGGAATCGTTTTTGAGAGGTCATTTAATTTTAACGCTGTGGCTAAATTTACAATTAAACAACATTTTAAAAAGAATAAAGTTTATTCAAATACAGATATTGTAAAATATTATTGTTTTTAGAAGAACAAATAAATATCCTGAGGATATCAGCAAAGCAATTAAAGATTAATCTCCAAGGTTATCTTTAATGCATCATATTGTATTAAAATTTGGAAATAATATCCATAACAAAAGTATGTCCTTCTAATCTGTCCGTATGTGAATCTTCAAGTCTTTTCTACTCGCAAAACCTTTTTAACAAAAATATGAGTCTTTTCACCGGCATGTGTCCGAAAATGCGTCTCTGGGTGTGCAGTCCTCCCAAAAATCCTATCGCAAATTCTACATGGGTATGGCATCTTTCCTCGTATGCGTTCGTATGTGTCCTTCCAGCCTTCTTTTACTTGTATAACATTTCTCGCAAAATTTACATAAGAAGGGCTTTTCACCAGTGTGTATACGGAGATGCGTCACTAGACTTCCCTTCTGTGTGAAACCTTTATCGCAAATTCTACATGTGTATGGCCTTTCTCTCGTATGCGTCCTGGTGTGTTCTTCCAGCTTTTGCTTGGTTGAAAAACCCTTTTCGCAAAATTCACATGGGTGGAGCTTTTCACCAGTGTGTACACGCAAATGCGCCACTAGGTTTCCCATTTGTGCGAAACCTTTATCGCAAGTTTTACATATGTATGGCTTCTCTCTCGTATGCGTCCGTATGTGAATCCTCAGAGCTGCTCTACTCGCAAAACCCTTCTCGCAAAATTCGCATAGGTAGGGCTTTTCACCAGTGTGTAGACGCAAATGCGCCACTAGGTTTCCCATTTGTGTGAAACCTTTATCGCAAGATTTACATATGTACGGCTTTTCTTTCGTATGTGTCCGTATGTGAATCGCCAGAGCTGCTCCACTCGCAAAACCCTTTTCGCAAAATTCACATATGTAGGGCTTTTCACCGGTGTGTATACGCAAATGCGAATTTAAAGTTGACGTTTGCGCAAAACCCTTACCGCAAAATTTACATATGCAAGGCTTTTCTTTCGTGTGTATCCGTATGTGCACCTCTAGATTTTGTTTTGTCGCAAAACTTTTTTCACAAAATCTACATGGGTATGGCTTTTCATCGATATGTGTAAGCAAATGCGTTCTTAGGTTTCTAATTCTCTCAAAACACTTACCGCAAAATTTACATATGTAAGGCTTTTCTTTCGCGTGTGTCGTATGTGCACCGCTAGGTTTTGTTTTGTTGCAAACATTTTTTCACAAAATCTACATGGGTATGGTTTTTCATCAATATGTGTAAGCAAATGCGTCCTTAGATTTCCAGTTGTCGCAAAACCCTTACCGCAAACCTCACATACGTAAGACATCAGGTTACAACGATCTCGAACTTTCTTCTTAAGGTATGTCAGCGTTATCTCATTAGTGTGTTGTTTGGAATTTCCAGGTATGATATCGAATGGCGTTACAGCGTAGGGACCTTCTTCTGTATCCTCGTTTTTGACACATAATGGTATAGATCTGAAAATATGATCATGTTAACACAAGAACAGCAAACAATTCTAGATCCTAGAAAATTCCTCGGGATATGTATAAATAAATTCAAGATCGTAAATGCTTGTTACATTTTAGATCGTCTGTCACAAACTCTAGATTCCTAAGAAATGCTGTTGAAGATATAGAGGCTTCGTTATCTCTAAACTTAGTCGATTTAATAATTTTAACCCCATCCAGAGATTAAAATACTCTAAGCGATGAAGAAGTAGA
The DNA here is from genome assembly GCA_004143645.1 of Protaetia brevitarsis. NCBI lineage: Eukaryota > Metazoa > Arthropoda > Insecta > Coleoptera > Scarabaeidae > Protaetia > Protaetia brevitarsis. The sequence goes on along the minus strand of RXPK01001307.1, from coordinate 22,974 downwards.
TGACGATGAAGTTATGGACATCGACAATCTGCCGCAGGATGTTCCAGGAGAAGTACAAGTACATTGCAGTGCGTTGTCTGAAGATGAAAAAAAGGAAGAAGAAGCCCTGGTTTATGGAAAAAAGACGGAGAAAGTTGGAATTTCAAAGGAGGTTGGTAACCCATTAAAGTAGGGGAACAACATAGTGGGAAAATCGTATTATGAATTTTTTTCTTTATTTTTCACTCCGGAGATGCTCAACGGGATAAAAATTAACAGTAATTCAACTTATGTGAAGAAGAACTTTGGCAGTTTCTTAGCTTACTCCTAATTAGCGGGTAGCACAATCTACCTTCGGAGAATGATTACTGGTTCGACGCCACAAGATATGGAAACACTAATATTTGCTTAAACCACGAGTAGAGAAATATTTAGAGTGATAAAGTGGTACCTCCAAATGTCGCAAAAGTTTCACTGCTTTATGATAAATTCAAAGACATATCTTCAGCAATTCGAAGTTTTTCACAAACAACTGAGTATTCCCATGGTATCGTATTACGGACCACCACTCAGCTAAAATGTTTAAAAAAAAATAAGCTGATCAGATTTGGTTTCAAAATATAGATGCTCTGTGACAATGATGGTTATTTCTATAATTTTGAAATTTATTGTGGAAAGACTGGTAACACATCAACTCCATTAGGTACACTAGTAGTAAATGATATGTTATCAGTGGTTAATAACCCTGGTAACCCAAGTAACCAACAACGCCAAAAGAGCTCTGATGGTATGCGGAAACTTTGCAGGGAAAAATTGGGAATGCAACCCAAAAATACTGCTTTGGATGTATACAGCGATAGTGAGACCGATCATCACCTACGCATCAGTAGCATGGAGCAAAAGAACTAATCTGGCCACCGCGAGAATTAACCTCTCTCAAGTGCAAAGATTAGCATGTGTACGCATAACGGGGGCTATGAGAACCTGCCCAACAGCAGCTATTGAAGTAGTATTGGATCTTACCCCCCTCCACATTGTAGTAGAGGGCGTGGCGAAAAGAACCGCACTAAGAATGGTCAAGGAAGGAATGATTAGGCATAGGCCTCAATCTCCTGACGGTGATCAAACCTGCGATATGCCCCGCGATGATATGTTAAGAGAATTTAGCTTTGTGAAGGAATTCATCATAAAGCTAAGTAACAGGAGCGAGTGGGATCATAACACCATCTTGAACTTGAATAGAAATGCCATCAAATGGTATACTGATGTCTCCAAAACGGCAGAAGGAACTGGAATAGGAATATATGGGCCTATAACCACATATTTCGAAAGCTTGGGAAAATATCCAAGTATATTTCAGGCGGAAATACACGCTATTGAAAGATGTGTTCAGTTCAATATGGATAGCAACTATCGGAAGCAGGAGATTATCATCATGTCTGATAGTCAAGCAGCCATCAAGGCGCTGAGCTCATATGAAATCAGTTTTCAAGATGGTCTGGGAATGCCTAGGGAAATTAAATGAGCTAGGCAAAAGAAATAAACTAACCCTCCTGTGGGTTCCGGTCACACAGGAGTGGAAGGAAACGAAATAACGGATAATCTCGCAAAAAAGGGGCTGGAATGCCTTTTGTAGGGCCTGAACCCTTTTGCGGGTTAAGTAGCAGTACAATACTGAAGAAACTAAAAATAGAAATGGTGCAGAGAAAATCCAGTTACTGGAAAAATCTCGAGGGAATGAGGCAAAGTGAAATTCTTCTGGGAACTTATAACCAGAAGAGGTTTACAGAATGCATCAACCTAAGTAAGAACAATGTTCGCATATTAACAGGAATACTCTCAGGCCATTGTAGACTGAAAGGACACCTCAGTAAGCTTGAATTGGAAAAAGATTCTGAATGTAGATTTTGTGGGGAACAGGATGGGAAGCACCGATCCACCTCCTCTCAAACTGCGTAGCACTGTGCAACTCGAGGACATTGCACCTGGGAGCATGTGAAATCGAAGAGGGAGACTTACCTAGACTGGGGTCCTCTGACATCCTACATTTTCTGATAGGAATAGGATTGGAAGGCCAGCTGTAAAGCAACAAGAATAGGGGACACAATAGATCTTTTAGGTCGCAGTGTAACATCACCCTTCTATTTACATACATTACAACCATCTCATCAATTTTTTCACAAGTTACGATCTTCTCAAAAATTTATTTGAGAAGAAACTCAACACCATCCTTTGAAATATCCTGTAAATATCACATGAGAAATTAATCACATATTTTTTTATTATTATTAAAGATGATTCACAAGATAAGGTTTAATGGGCAGCCGAAGTTTTAGATCAATACTCAATTTTTCAATTCTAACCTTTAAAAATTTAAAAATTTTAAATCATGAAATAATAAAAGAAAGTACGGGAGGCGACCATGACAGCGTATACACGACATACAGTAGTCAGTGTGCACGACAAACTCCCCCTTATTCTTCAGTACGGAAGGAGATACATCTTCTGTTCCGATATACCAAATTACAGTGCTTATTTTAAGTGAATTAGTGTGCATGAGACTCTTATATAACCAGTACCAAAGGTTGTTGATTGAGTTTGCGAAATAAAGAAAAAGTTCAAGTCAAAACATATGAGATTTTTATTTATAAACGCTTCGAAATGTGAAACCGTGCAAAAACAGCATAAATAAGGATAAGCATGTCTCAGGTACGTAAAATGAGTCCGCTTATTAAATAACAAATACGTTTTAAATTAGCAATTCCAATTTTTGCAATATAAATTCACTGTACTTTCTACCTGTGTGATTCTATGTTTAAAAGTCGGGTAAAAACATTGAATGATAAAATTACTGGACTTTCAGTTCATGCCGTAAATACGTATTAACTATTAACATTAAAAACTATCACCCTATGTAAAAATTTCTCCCATTGGTGGCAAACTGTTCAGAGGTTATACAAAATTTCGTCGTATATATATTGAAAATAAAATTTCTTATAAGTATTTTTAAATTTAGCTTAGAATTAAAATAATGCGTTTGTTTTTATGTTGATAGGTACGAGGAATAGCTTTGGAGGGACCTCAAATCAGCGGGCATCAGAGCTGGGCAAGTCAAGTCAGGCATCAAATGGGGCCCTCGTACTTCATTTTTCATCATTTCTTCACTTTCCCGAACATATCTCGGAAAAATCGTCGTCGGAGGCAATTCCCCAAAGGTTATTTAGGTAAAAATGTGGATAAAATTAAAGTAATAAACTTTGTTTAACAATTAACCACAATTTTTAGATTGGAGATTGGAGTAAATTGGATTTTATCAAAATAGCCGTTAAGTACATAATTCAAAAATTAATCGAGACAGGTCCGTCTCTCGCGAAGGTTGGCTAGTGAATCCTTTTGAATTGGAATACTCTAACAGACTTCGATAGCGATTGCCTTTCGTTAGAGGGGCAAACTGCCTCAGAAAGTCCGTTCATTTCGCCGAAGTGAGGGGAATACAAGATATGTAATACATGAGAATGCTCATTTGATCAAATGGAATATGGAATGTTCACACTAAATTGAAATAAATAATTATTGCAAAATTCTGGAATTACCTTACACTCATTATAATGTAAAGGTAGGTGTCTCTGGATCATGAAAAAAAATACATTTAAAAATTTTCAATACTTATTACTATGTTAAACTTACAATCTTAGAATTAATTACTATACAAAGAGTATGCAACCTGGCATACGAGTCAATTTTCGACCCAACCAAAGCCAGCTTCCCTGTCTTTTTGTTGACATGTCAATGCACTTGGGGTCCAAATACATATAAAAGCATTATTAGACTAGATTTAAATAAAATAAGTACACTTAAAAAAAAATAAAGAATGTCCATTCGAACTGAAACTTGATCCAACTTTGATCTGTCAAAATCTGTCCTACAAACATATACCATTCAAATCCTCATATTTAATTTCTATGTGTGTAGGTATTTCACTACTGATCATCTTTACTTCCCGAAGGGAACATTCTGAAGGAAAATCGCTTTGCCAAAGGCAGAGGGTTCCTACTTCACCTGGACACCAGCTGGATGTCTACTGCTACATCTAATATTCTGTTTATTTTTAAAATATAATAAATAGTAATGTAATAAACGTAAAACTAGTAGCGTTACACTTAAATAGTATCAAATGATTAATCCGTTACAATGTACATGTTTATGCTGTTTTTTATACTTATACAGAAGAAAAAAAACACCATAATGGAATTTATTTTCCATTCCCATTATGTAGGCGGGATTCTCTGAAATAGAAAAAAAAAACAATTATTACAGAATTAACAAGTACAAAATACTAGGGATGGGAGGATAGGTGAAACGCCTACCGATTTCCCAAGAGTCGACAAAACGTGGATGTCTGATCGTCATGAAAAGCAACTGTTTCTCCCATTAATATAAAATATACTCAAATAATATTGACATGTGATAACATAACCACCGTCAGTGATGATTCACGATGACGAATATAGTAGTGCCCATATGCTTATAACCCATAACGAGAAAGACCCCATCATTGCAGGCGAATTGCCAAATATGTCACCGGAAATCACAGCTGACCACATAATCCGCGTTCAGCGCACCAAACTGTTGACTCTAAATGTAAAGCTTGTATTAGGATCTTTGCACAAGTAGAATACTTTTGTAGGGTAATTGCTCTTCTGATGCATATAAAAGTAAAAAAGATAAATAAAAAGATTCAAACGTTATTTTTTTATATAGCAAATTAAATATATTCATCAGTCCAGTTAAAATTATTACGAAACAAATTGCAACAACTTTACTAAAAATTACCGACTTTGGTAATCGTTGAGTTTGTCAATCCTCTGGACTGTTATATTTAGTTTATGAAACTGAACAGAAATGACGTCTAAAACTCTGTGTCAATGCACAAAATATCCATTTTCAGCCAAACAGTAAAATAAACGAGTAACAAGTTAAAAGTTTCTGTCGTATGACCAGTTTTTTCTTAAAAATGAACTCGTGTTTATTATTGTGTCACAAGCAATAAGATCGTTCCTCTGGTAAGCACAAAATGCCTTTATTTTCTAGGATATATTTGTAAATAAGTGGAATTAAATTGAATGAGAATTTAAGATAGAAATCTCAATATTAACGTGAAGATATTTGCTAAATTGCCGATCTGAAACTACAAGATGTATCTATAAAAGGCAACAATAATTGTAGGACAACTTTAAGCCACCATACACGCGTTAATTAACTAACGCTAATTATTAATTAGGTCACATTAAAAACGTGTGTAACACTCGGTTGATATTAGCATACATATGTTTCACCTTACCAAGGACCTTCAGTGCTACTGGTCAACCTAATGTTCTATACGAATTTCTCCGAATAATACATTAGGTTGACGAGTAGCACTGAAGATCTTTTGGTGAGGTGAAACATATGTATGCTAATATCAACCGAGTGTTACACATGTTTTTAATGTAACCTAATATTTGTAAATGTTATTAGAAACAAAAAACTAATTACGCAACTAGAGAAAAGCTAGGTGAAAAAAAATTATTAAAAGCCGTCATTCCTCTATACTATTTCCTTTGGAATAGAGAAGATCAGAGGAATGACATACTTGTCGGAGGAATGACAGCTTTACAGATACATATATGCTGCTATTATTAAAAGTAGACCTACAAGAAGATGGTGAAGTTAAAGTGATGTTCTCCGGGTTTTCTAGTTGGGTGGTAAACAGGCTTCTAAGAACGACTCTCACGATATCTATTATATACATTTTGATGCCATTGCAGATATTTTGCCAGTTCTTGTAGTTTATTCTCGAAGAGATGTAATATTTTATACTTTCCAGTTTTTGATCAAGGATAGTATGTGTTTTGGTTAACTTTGCTTCCTTTGAATGATTTAAATTAAATTTTATAAAGGAAATTTGAATAAATGTTTAACAAAAAACCTATTTGCGTCATTCCTCTAGATTAAGCCTCATTTCTCTGGCACAGGTTATTGAATTTTTTGAAAAAAAGCGAAATTAATAACACAATTGGATCTTCTTTTGGTATTATGGGCCTTAGCTGGCGTTAGCAAACTTATTTGTAGTAAACTTGAACATTAAACAAAACTATCTACTTAGATATCTGAAAAATGATTATCTTGAACAATGACCCATTAACTAAACAAGCTGGGGACTGCTTCAACGGAATTACAAGCACTAACATTTAAAAAACAAATGAAAATGTATCTGTTGAAATTTAATTACGTGTCGTGTGTGCGTGCCATTTGAAGCAATCTCTTTATTCTTTTATTTAACAAATCACATTTCCACTGTTGCCCTTAGATAAGTAGAGTTATTTTTGTGTATGTGCATCCAAATATATATTTACCTTGTGTTCATTGCAGAATTTAGATTTAAGTTTAGATTTAGGCAACTTGATCCATTTCTTCAGTTTCACTTAATCCAGGTTCAATGGAAGAACAATTCAACTATTGTAGTTGTAATTGAATTGAATCTTGTGATCCTTTTGTCTTGATAATGATAGGTACATATGTTTCATTTATACGCTGCTTTATATTGTTGGGATAGTGGGATGTATATGTATGTATAAATTTTGAGACTTGTAGGGCATTGTGTGTTTCTGAATTTAAGTTTATATAATATGATTGCATTTCTTTTGAAATAGAGGACCAATAATTTTAAAATCGGGAAAAACAACATTTTTATTTTTATTAAAAAGTAACGATTTTATAATATACATGTCATAAAAGTCACAATGCTTAACTTTGTCTTCTGCTGATATTGCGGGATTTTATATTTTTTGCAAGGATATACATATTTAGATTGCTACACTACTAGTAATGTAACGTTCTTTTAATTTAGTACTCAAGAGGGTAAATAACTGAATTAAAAAAAAACTGTAATATGTATTGTTAATTCTTATGGATTATTTTTCAAATAATCAAATTAGTATGTGCATTTTTTCAGTTGATATAAACTTCTACATTTTGAAAATCGTTTACCTTATAAAGAACCCTTTAATCTTTAATTTTTAAGTATTACTTGGTATTACTAGAATCATTTGATATTGTATTAGCACTTCCACAACTTTTATTTAATTGTTATAATTGTTTAATTGTTATAATGAATGATGTTGTTGTAAAATGAATAAGGATAAATAAATTTTATTATTATTATTATTATTATTATTATTATTATTATTATTATTAACAGCGACTAATCACGTCAACCGCACGTAAACACTGCTAACCAAAGATATTTTCTGTTAAATTGTTTAGTAAAAAGTTAACACTAAACGTTAACGTCCAAAGGATCCGCTTTAGAAAACATACTCAACAGTTTGGTGTGATGAACGCTCCCATTATGATCACCAAAAGTAAAAAAAGTTTTATAGTACTACAAAATGCATTGTTTGCATGCAAGTTTCATTTTTATTATATCGTACACTCCAACCGATATTACCACATGTTTTTTAGGTTAAAAGCGACACTACCACATAGGTTTCGCTATACCGACAAAGCAAACGAAAGTAATTGAGTGATTTTTAGCTTAAAAACAATGTATGGAGCTCTTAATAGCTAAACTTATTTTTGATTCACTCACCGTCGACTTTTTCGGAACTTCGCCTGCATCAGCCAATCGCTTACGGCTTCCCTAATAATTTTTTCATTCGAATCCGGAAATTTCCGTATGCAAACGTCTAGAAGTAAAGCAGAAAGGTAAGTTATTTATATATCTGCATTTTGAAAGAGACTGGTGCCGTATTTCCTCACATAAAAAGTTTCGTGTATGTACAGTTAAGGAATGAAGTATGTGGACAATTCTCTGATACGTAGGCAACACAAATTACAATTAAGAGGGGGATATTGGTGTTTCTCTTTCACGGTCGCCTCAAATTATGGGAGATTTAGAATTGTTTTTATATTTCCAAAATAAGTTTTTGTTATATCGGTTTATTACCGTCAGAGATAATTTAGGCTTTTGTGCGCCCTCTAGGAGCCACGTGCCAAACTCTCACCCGCAAGCGACTGTAGCATAAAGCTGGTAATGCAGTCATTGATCTAGCTCGGATAGTTCATGGACTATCAATTCCGTTAGATGCCTCATATAAACGACAACCAGATCTGCGTATGATTGTGATTCCAAGAACGACTTACAAGGGAACACCGGCGGGTTTTCCCCTCCGATTTCGATGAAACTTAACAGATCGAAAGAGTACCTCAAAATAAGAGACACGTATTTTTTTTTATCGGCGTATCCGCACAATTTTGGGGTACAGCCCCCTCCAAAGTATGGACAATTTTTCAATTTTTGCAAATATTTCCTAAATTATAACAGATATTAAATTTTCTTTTCTTAACATAATTTGCAGCATATTGCATGGCCCTAAGGGTGGCGTCGCGTGTATTCGCAAAAAGTTAATAACAGAGGACGGGGTACCTCGTACCCCCCATTTTTTTACATATTTTCTTTTTCTTATGCATCAAAAGAAGGCCGATTTTACATAGAATACGATGATATATAACAAGTTTAGAAAATTAATAACTGTAAAAATAGAAAAATAATAATAAAGCTTCAAAATTAATAAACTTGTCTATTGATATAAATCAAATGAACTATAACAGAAATAAGTTTTCATCCTTAACATAATTTCCAGCATAATACATGGTCTCAAGGTAGATATCTTCATAAAAAGCTAATAACGGGGGACGGGGTACCCCATACCCTCGCATTTTTTTAATAATAAGTTTATTCATTATTCATCAAAAAAAGATCGCGTTTACATAGAAAACAATGGTAATAAATTTGAAGTATTAATTATAAAAATAATTGTAATAATAATAACATTCATGTACATTAACAACAATTATTTGTTATCGTTACTCCGCTGCTCTCCTTACTTAAATATTTCTTAATTTAGAATTGTATCTACTCGACAAGCTATGGTCAAACCTTTCTATGCCTACTAACTTATACTATATACTATACGAAACTTTTATCGGTAGTAGCAATATAAATCGTTTTATCAACTGCAGTTAGTGACTGCGTTTTATGTATTTCCTTAATAAAATGTTATTCATTCTTAGAATACCATAATCCTTTAGTGCGTATATATGAACAAATTTGCTACACAGGACGAAGGATTAAATAATACGTATTTACATATATATTTGTTAATTTATTTCAAGTTTTTCGTGCAATGTAGGTGTACAATGTAAGTATTCAATGGAGCATAAATATAACTAATGTGTTTGTAACGATTATAACATTTCGGAAACAATAGAACAGAATTAGAAAAACATTATAATGCTTATAAATGTTTAAATACATGACATACTGTAATGCGATTATTGGTATATATGTATTGCAATAGCGAACAAGATTAATATGCATACAGTAATTAAGCTATGTAAGTATTACAGTAGTGATAGTCTGTGTAAAAGTGTTTAAAACACAGATTTTGTTTGCACCATGAACACCGCACAATAGCTGGTTTATTGCAAATACTACACAAGGGTGTAGACTGCGCATTTTTGTTAAAACAAAAGTCTACAGGATTTTTAAAGGGCCCAGGTCTTTCCTCAATGTATCCACTCTTATACCACGAGTACTTGAATACGTCGAAAAATCTTGGGGAAGAAAACTGATTATGGGTTAGGGATTGCAACTTAATAATATCATTTCTCTGATGTAAATCTATGTCGTAGTTCATAAGAATCACTATATCCTAAAAAGTTCTAACAAAATTTTTCCAGTCTAAAACCATATACATCTAGAGGTTGTACCATCGCTGTCGTTTTTTTTGGTATATTTAAAATGTTCAAAGTTTTGTCTTTTGGTACTAATTGCTGAAGTTCGGCAACACAATGCCCACTCCAAGAATCAATCAAAAGGACACTCTTTGGCCCCGGTATTCGAGAGAAAAACATGCGTTAGCCAGGTTTTGAAATGATTTGAAGTGAGCTTACCAGATCCCTTATCGCGTTAAATTTATAATGCAAATTACCAATTATTTTAAGTGACTGAATAATTAATTAAACTCACGTATGCGTAGATAAGTGCATATCAAATTCATCACAATAGATACGTACATATATTTATTTTGAGTTATTATTACTATTATTAATTTTCTAAATTTATTATACATCACCATTTTCTATGTAAAAGCGATCTTTTTTTGATGAATAATGAATAAACTTATTATTAAAAAAACGCGAGGGTATGGGGTACCCCGTCCCTCGTTATTAGCTTTTTATGAAGATATCTACCTTGAGACCATGTATTATGCTGGAAATTATGTTAAGGATAAAAACTTATTTCTGTTATAGTTCATTTGATTTATATCAATAGACAAGTTTATTAATTTTGAAGCTTTATTATTATTTTTCTATTTTTACAATTATTAATTTTCTAAACTTGTTATACATCATTGTATTCTATGTAAAATCGGCCTTCTTTTGATGAATAAGAAAAAGAAAAAATGTAAAAAAAGTGGGGGGTACGGGGTACCCCGTTCCCCGTTATTAATTTTTTGCGAATACACACGACGCCACCCTTAGGGCCATGCAATACGCTGCAAATTATGTTAAGAAAACAAGTTTAATATCTGTTATAATTTAAGAAATATTTGCAAAAATTGAAAAATCGTCCAAACTTTGGAGTGTCCCTTATTTTAAGGTACTCTTTCGATCTGTTAAGTTTCATCGGAATCGGAGGGGGGACAGCCGCCGGTGTTCCCTTGTTAGCATGATAACAATCATATTAGATTAGAAGATAATAGATGCTTCTATGCGCCACACATTTGACAGCTACCGAATTCTTTATTTTTACTATAGTAGTCATTAAACAAAAAACTCACCAAAAATAATTTTAAACATTTCCGTGTTTTGAAAAGGGGTTTTAAAGTTTTTTCCTGTTAGGGAATAACACGCGGCAATGTTGTCATCCAGTAGTTTCCTTAGAATGTTCGATGCCAAACTCTTAACGTCCCTCCCATCGGTACTTACAAAATAACTAATCTGTGAATTTTTTATTTAGGAATTAGTTCAATTAGAGAACATGAAATAAAAGTAGGCGATAATTTAAATAATATCAATTACTCACCATTTTTTTTCTCCAAGAAGATTTTTTAGCTATTTGACGGTTTATTGATGTCATAACAGTTTCTGTCTTAGCCGGAAGTGAAGTTAATAAAATATGAAATTGATTTTCCTCTTCATCATTGTTAGACATTGAAGTCCGTGTTACGGCGGTCTGTTTCGCCAAACCTAAAAGCGTGTCAATTTTCGCTTCTAACCGCTCCGCCAGGGAAGAAAAGTTAAATTTAATTCGGCGAAGCTCATTATTACTGTTATCGGTTCCTTGCGGCGAATCACATAAGATTTGGTCAATTTCTGTGGGAATACCAGTATTACTACGAAGCACCAATAATGATTGGTGGTTCAGAATATGCCTGAACTGCTTTGATCTTGGGCCTACATAGCATAACTTACTTACCTTCAGAGCTGGAGCGTTCTTCGCTATCAGACCGATGAGGGCACTTGCTTGGGTTACGCCTACTTTTACTTTGTAACACACCACTGGATTCTAAGCTTGAAGTATATTCAGCTTTGGTTAAATTGCTTCTCGCAGACGAGTAACTGGCTACCAAAATATAATTTATAGTTAAAACATAGCCTCGTTAAATTAAAAGTATTAAATAATTACCATATTCTTTTAAAATTTTTACAGGACATATGAACCAGTCCTCTTCCGGAGCAGCTCTTGTTGTTAATAATTCGATTTTTTTCATATCAGTCTTAACAGTCGGAAAATAACAGGTGTTGTTGTCACGATTCAACCAGTTTGTGGCAACAATGCCGGGGGCATTTTCCTCTTCAGTAAATCTGACTATAGCGAAATTCATTCTGCAGGAATTGAAACTGAAACAAAAAATATAATAATTAATTCATTAATAAAATTTATATTATATATTAAATAATTAGTAATAATTAATAATTATAATAATTAATAGGATAATTAGTAATCATTAGTAATAAGTAATTTAATTTATTGTTTGCCTTATGTTTCATGTATTCTGTGTGAACACTTGTCTCATGGCTGACCATCCTTGTTGCTCTCAATCGTACCTAAACTCTTGGAGAAAAAGTTAATATACCAATGGTTTACAAAATTCATATGTAAATATTGTCAAAGTACATATATTAATTTCATTGATTCAAGAAATCAATACCTATTTTGAGCAATTTCCTTTCAACAAAAACCAACAGAAATAGTTATTTGTATCACTAGGCCAGAAACTACAGCTTTGCGAGTACGAATACGGTTTGTACAAGTACAAATACTTGCAAAAGTGTTTCTGACCGTGTGATACACAATGTTTTTTGAATTGAAAATAGAAAATAAATTTTGGCACTAAAGAGTTGACAGTACAAGTTGGCACACATGTTGCATACCTCAGTATTTTGAGGTTTCCGGGAATGAACTTGTTTCTGTAATTTTCTTTAATATCTATTTATCAACAAGTGTAATGAAGACACCAGTTCATCTTAACATGGTTGAACAGTAGCTTAATTGCAATTTATTACATGTCTGTCATGAAGAATCTAGTGTGGCCAACCTTTAGTCACATTTTTGCTTACCTAGACAGGAAAATGGTAGTTTTCCTGCCGCTTTGAGGTACTGCAAAATGAGTGTTTCTTGACGAAGGCGCAAAAACTAAATGATTTAATTAATTAAATCTTCCTTAAAACTCAAGAAGTTAGATATGAATTAAGTTAAAAGCAATGTAGCATTGGGAAAGCAACACGCTTAACATTTTTCCGACGATTTCAGGTTGTTCATGAGGGTTCGACAAATTCGATGGTCATTGTGCATACTATACTCTGATGAGCTTCCAGATTGGAACACTATTCTAGATCTTTTTCTGGCCAGAAGACCCAGGATAAAGAACCCAGGGGATCTTCTAGAGAGAGAAGATCCAGAACGGGGTTCCAGCCCAGAAGTCCAGCAAAGTAAACAGATATGCGTATTTTAACAATCTTCAAAAGGATTACTATAGATATTGCTCTTCTTTCTAAATTCCCTACAAAGAATCATCCTGTTTTGTTGTAATATCAAAAAAGAAGGTATGAATATGAAATCATCAAAACATAAACTAATAATAAAAAAAAATGTAAAGCAAAAATGAAACAAGAATATGTTTGACTGACACTTTGTAAGATTCAAAACATGGACCACTAATTCAGGAGTTTGATTTGATTAATAATAATAACATGCAATAATGATCTCGTCTGGATGTAAAAGCTGTGTGTGTGCATGTGAAGGATCTTTATATATTGTGATTGTGAACTTTTCCACCGGCACTATAATAAGCCGATAAAATTTAATTCCTCTGGGTGCTTCTTTAAGAGCAGGGATTGAATTTTGACGAGTTACTTAATTTTTATGCTGGAAGAGAAGTTGTTTCTAAATCAAATAAAATTTTAAAAGAATAATTTATTCAAACACAAATATTATATGATATATAACGCTCTGTTTTTCAGAATAAATGACCGGGATTTCAAATTTTCAGTTTTTTTTTTTAGTCCAGTAAAGTACAATATTATAACTATTTTTAATAAATTCGATCCCATATTCAAAATTTCAATTAACACATAATTTCTTAGTGTAATTTTTTTTTTCTTTTTTTTCAATAAAAACAAATATAGCAATTTAATGGTTTTTATTCTCCTAGCGACTTCTCTGATAAATGAGTAAAAATTGTGATTAGTGAGCTTATACCTGCTAGGTGGAATGGGACACTTGTAGCAGCACTAAATTACCTGTAAAATTAGCTTTCCATGCGCGAATAAGCAGCGCCCCCAAACCTCTAATTGTATAAAATTCGAAAAATTGTAATTATCAAATATCATTGTAAAAACACATAATAAAATGTTTTAAAATAAAGTAAGCCTAACTCTTTATTTAAATATCAAATAATTTTGAGACTTTTAGATCACAGGTTCGTATGTTAGAATCATAAATACTACATAAAATAAATTATTTAATACAAAAATCCATATCCAAACTTGCCTGGCACTTTAAATAAATGAGAAACGTCAAAATTATACAGTGAAATTTGAAAACCAAAATCATCTATCCGTAAATGGCCAAACTGAATTTGTAAAAAAAACTATAATATTCAACTATCCGCATTATGGATATTTGTAAAATTTCTGCAATCAGACCATCTCAGTGAATGTCGATTTTTAAACATTAAAAAATTCTAAAATACACTAAAATAATGGCGGTACATTTAACTTACTGGTTACAATAGAATTGGAACTAATTAATTATTTGTTCTTTTAGGTGGAATATACTTGAAGAAATATCTTGGATGCAAAATGGACAGTTCAAAATACAGGTGTGGGCAGGCAATTATCTGGGTCAAGTTGAACGTTCGATTCACGAGGCTCCAATAACGGTCAAATTATGGAATGGTATTCTACCCAGGGTTCTTCTCAGGAAATTTTATTGGGAATTCTCAACGATTATTCAGGTAAGGATATGGATTTATATTATTCAGGTGATATATCAATACTTTTTAGATAAATACTTTGTGGAACTTTGATATTTCTAAGTGTGTGGCGTAAAAGTAAAAAGTAAAAAGTAACAGTTATTTCTTCTTCGATTGTTATCGCTGTCAGGTAAACCAACATCGAATTCAAATGGATAATCAATAACTGGACATCAAGATATCGTTATTTGCTCTAGTTTGTGGAAAATACAGCAAATGTTACCGAATAAACCGAGGAATGAAAAATCTTCCGGAGCAAAATATAATAATAAAAATTAAAAATACCAGGTAAGCTTGAATTAACAAATAATAAAGTTCACATTATATGTAAGGCTATAACTAAAACCTATTCCTAAAATGGTCTATCCCTACAGTAATTTTTAACAAATTCAAAATTTGCCTGTAAAGTACGCAACCTCAACTTACAATTACTTATTTTATTTGGCTTTAAAACTTATTTTAAATTACTCTAAATTATATTCCATACACCTATTTCCATGGCAATAAATATCCTGAGGAGATCAGAGGAACACGTAAAGATGTAGCATTTTTAATGCATCCTCTTGCATATATTTGTACTGACTCTTTGAGTTGGAAATAAATCTGCTTTCATAATGTAAGGCCTGGTAAAGCTTTTCACCCGTATGATAACGCAAACGATCATTGGATCATGTAGCGCAAAACGGGTGCTTCCGCAGGTGCTTCTCCAGGGCACTGTTGCGTGTAAAACCCTTTCCACAAAATTCACATTTGTGCGGCTTTTCACCCGTATGTGTACGCAAATGTCTCGATAGGTTCGCAGAGTGCGCAAAACCCTTATCGCAAAATTTACATGTATAAGGCTTTTCTGACGTGTGTGTTCGTATGTGCGCCTCTACGATATGTTTATGTGCAAAACTCTTTTCGCAGACTTTGCATATGTAAGGCTTCTCCTCACAACGATCCCAAACCTTCTTCTTAATATACAACGGTGTTACCTCATTATTGTGTCGTATGGGATTTTCATGTTTAATATCTAATAATGTTATAACGTAGGGACCCTCTTCTATATCTTCTTCCTTGATGCATGATGGTATAGATCTGAAAATATAATCATATTAACACAAAACAGCAGTAATCAAAATCGTGTATGCTCGAGATAAAGCAAGTAAGAAACGATGCCAAATAGTATGACATCTTACTTGTGATATAAAATAAATAAATCATTTTCCGCAATTAATTAAAATAAACTTTGCGAGACATTTTATATAGTTTTATTAAGTCCATGTGTATGTCGTCTCAAAATCCCCACAAGCAATGTTTATATACGTGTGAATCGTAATGAAATAGTGGGAAGAAAACGCCATTTAAATAGCTATTTTGTGGAGACTGTGACTAAGTCTAGCCGTCCGTGAAGCAGTCTTTCAATACCCGTCTTTCTTTGCTGGAACAGAGCCGGTTATCTGGCGCGCTAATATAATCCGATCGCTGATTGAGTGGAGCCATTTCTTTGCCGCCAATTAATTCCGACCGCTGATTGAGCGGATCCGGTTGTCTGGTCGAGTTAAATATCAAAACTACGCCAAATGTTTGATGATCTATTACTTACTGCTGTGGCCTGGCACCCCGGTTTTCTTAATTTCTGTGTTCCATATTTTAGAAATCTGTTTTTGTCAATGTTTCGGGCAAATTCTCTCAGAAGTTAATGTTATATTTTTAAGTTAGATTTTTCTAATTGAATTGTTTTGATTGTTTAGTTTGTCAATTTAAATGTTCAGTTATTTAATTTGTTTTCACCTTTTTTTTTAAATTGTTAGTGTTTACTCATGTTAGCTCATTTCCTTCTTAGATGTTGTTGTCTATGATCTTTGCATTTTATGCTCTGCGAGTGCACGCAGATAATTTTACATATATGTGAGGTTCGGGGCCTCTTTAGGGCAGTTACTAGATTGACGTCGCGTAAGTACATGTAAATTTTTATTTCATTGCACCCATTTTGCAATTGTTCTTATGTTTAGATTTGTTCGTAAAATTTGTTAATTATTTTTCATCAATCAGGTAACTCAGTAATTAATAATTGATGTTATATTATTGTGCACATTTTGGTATAAGATCCGTTATTATTTTTTGCTTTAGAAGAATTTTTGTTTTTTTTTGTTTAAGAGTTAAATTTTTCCGTTTCTAGTTTTCAAATTAGTTTTCTTTGTTAATCACCTCGTGTAAGGTGAGAAGAAGCATTGTGCTTGTAATTTAAATTCATTTGTGTAAATTTAATTTTGTTGGTTTAAAATTTTGAGACCACGTGGATTTTTTGTGCGATTTGGATTTTCTTCTAGAACAAATCTGCCTTTTGTTTGATAAAGGATTTGCATTGTCCTTGTTTAATTGTAGATTCCTGCAGTTTTTTATTTCGTCCAGGACCTTAAGTCCATGGTTTATTTTTTTACTCTAATTTGTAACAAGTTTTTTTTCTTTTTTTTATAAAAAAATAAAAAATCAATGATTGTAAATGTCAGTCTAAATTTCTTATCTTTTATTTTGAATTCAACCTTTGCAATTTTAATAATTAAAGTTAGTCAATTTACTTACGCCCACATTTTACTTTTCAAGATTAGTTTAATTGCGAATGTAACCCTGAGATCAAAGAATCCTTTGCGCCCTTTTAAATTTTTATCCACTGAGCTAGTTGATTTATTTTTTTTTTTTTAATTTCACTTTTCATATATGCTGGTACCATCAGTTCACAGCATGGCACATTTTCGTCATTTAAAATGTTTACTTATAACGTCATCCTGTTTATTTTGTTGCACCGCAGTCTAACATAACATAACCACGATTTCGCCGTAAGTCCCAATCCCGTACTTCTACCGATATCCCGCCTTGAGAGAGATGCCCCGAATACCTTGGTTTGTTATGAGTACAAAAATAGGCTTAGAATGCCGGGAATATATTCCTTTAAGTCTCATCAACGCCTATTATGCTTAAAATTCGGTCACAGTTCGTTGCATAACTTCATAAATTCTCCACAGTTAGCTTTTAGTACTAATCTATAAGTACCAATATTTTTAACTGGCGCACCATGGTTTCATTCACGCGCTTTTCAAATTCCTTACGAGTAAAATCAAAATTACCATAAGATACCACCCAAAGTAAGGCACGACCTGGAGATAAACTAAGAGTCCACCTATCTGGTACTGACCTCAGATGGTAACTCGTACATCTACAGCTGTGAAATGCTGTGGGTAAGCTCAATAAACTTCTTAAACACTCGATTAAGGGCGCCAAGGTGGCTTTAAATTGCCGGAGCAAACCACGAGCGAAAGGGTATTACCAAAGCAAACGTTGCCTTGAATTTAAGAACTTCACATCGCTTTACAAATTGATAAAAGGAGCTCTCATAAAAAAGGTATCAGTTTAAAGATTAACAAGGAACATCAGTATTGCATATAATACACACATATAGTGTATTTCAGGACATAAGAAAATCACTTTTAAGGACTCTAAAGTTTTATTGCATCTCCTCTGACAATAATTATCTGACCACTCACTTAAAGAGCACAGTTCATCTGTTTACAGCACATGAACAAGGGGGCCGTAATGACTATGAATTACGGCCCTGTAAGGCAATAGTAAAACGCGATTTTATATATGTATATACATCAGGTTTATTTACAAGAAAAAAATCAAATCGTGTGGCAATTGGCACTTACAAGTACCTTAAAATAAGAGACACGTATTTTTTTTTATCGGCGTATCCGCACGATTTTGGGGTACAGCCCCCTCCAAAGTTTGGACGATTTTTCAATTTTTGCAAATATTTCCTAATTATAACAGATATTAAATTTTCTTCTTAACATAATTTGCAACATATTGCATGGCCCTAAGGGTGGCGTCGTCCGTATTCGCAAAAGTTAATAACGGGGACGGGGTACCCGTACCCCCTTTTTTTTTACATTTTTTCTTTTTCTTATTCATCAAAAGAAGGCCGATTTTACATAAAATACGATGATGTATAACAAGTTTAGAAAATTAATAATTGTGAAAATAGAAAAATAATAATAAAGCTTCAAAATTAATAAACTTGTCGATTGATATAAATCAAATGAACTATTACAGAAATAAGTTTTTATCCTTAACATAATTTCCAGCATAATACATGGTCTCAAGGTAGATATCTTCATAAAAAGCTAATAACATTTTTTTAATAATAAGTTTATTCATTATTCATCAAAAAAGATCGCTTTTACATAGAAAACGGTGATGTATAATAAATTTAGAAAATTAATAATAGTAATAATAACTCAAAATAAATATATGTATGTGTCCATTGTGATGAATTTGATATGCACTTATCTACGCATACGTTAGTTTAATTAATTATTCAGTCACTATAATTTGCATTATAAATTTAACGCGATAAGGGATCTGGTAAGCTCACTTCAAATCATTTCAAAACTTGGCTAACGGATGTTTTTCTCTCGAATACCGGGCCAAAGAATGCCCTTTTCATTGATTCTTGGAGTGAGCATTGTGTTGCCGAACTTCAGCAATTAGTGCCAAAAAGACAAAACTTTGAACATTTTAAATATACCAAAAAAACGACAGTGATGGTACAACCTCTAGATGTATATAGTTTTAGACTGTGGAAAATTTTTGTTAGAACTTTTTCGGATATAGTGATCCTTATGAACTACGACATAGATTTACATCAGAGAAATAATATTATTAAGTTGCAATCCCTAACCCATAATCAGTTTTCTTCCCCAAGATTTTTTCGACGTATTCAAGTACTCGTGGTATAAAAGTGGATACGTTGAGGAAAGACCTGGACCCTTTAAAAATCCTGTAGAGTTTTGTTTTAACAAAGATGCGCAGTCTACACCATTGGGTAGTATTTGCAATAAACCAGCTATTGTGCGGTGTTCATGATGCAAATAAAATCTGTGTTTTGAACACTTTTACACAGACTATCACTACTGTAATACTTACATAGCTTAATTACTGTATGTATATTAATCTTATTCGCTATTGCAATACATATATACCAATAATCGCATTACAGTATGTCATGTATTTAAACATTTATAAGCATTATAATGTTTTTCTAATTCTGTTCTATTGTTTCCGAAATGTTATAATCGTTACAAACACATTAGTTATATTTATGCTCCATTGAATACTTACATTGTTCACCTACATTGCACGAAAAACTTGAAATAAATAAAAAAATATATATATATGTATGTATTATTTAATCCTTCGTCCTGTGTAGCAAATTTGTTGATATATACGCACTAAAGGATTATGGTATTCTAAGAATGAATAACATTTTATTAAGGAAATATATAAAACGCAATTACTAACTGCAGTTGATAAAACGATTTATATTGCTACCACCGATAAAAGTTTCGTATAGTATATAGTATAAGTTAGTAGGCATAGAAAGGTTTGACCATAGCTTGTCGAGTAGATACAATTCTAAATTAAGAAATATTTAAGTAAGGAGAGCAGCAGAGTAACGATAACAAATAATTGTTGTTAATGTACTATATTATTATTATTAAATTATTTTTATTATTAATCCTCCAAATTTATTACCATTGTTTTCTATGTAAAAGCGATCTTTTCTTGATGAATAATGAATAAACTTATTATTAAAAAAATGCGGGGTACGGGGTACCCCGTCCCCCGTTATTAGCTTTTTATGAAGATATCTACCTTGAGACCATGTATTATGCTGGAAATTATGTTAAGGATAAAAACTTATTTCTGTTATAGTTCATTTGATTTATATCAATAGACAAGTTTATTAATTTTGAAGCTTTATTATTATTTTTCTATTTTTACAATTAATATTTTTCTAAACTTGTTACATCTTCATATTCTATGTAAAATCGGCCTTCTTTTGATGAATAAGAAAAAGAAAAAATGTAAAAAAATGGGGGGTACGGAGTACCCCGTCCCCCGTTATTAACTTTTTGCGAATACGGACGATGCCACCCTTAGGGCCATGCAATATGCTGCAAATTATGTTAAGAAGAAAATTTAATATCTGTTATAATTTAGGAAATATTTGCAAAAATTGAAAAATCGTCCTAACTTTGGAGGGGGCTGTACCCCAAAATCGTGCGGATACGCCGATAAAAAAAAATACGTGTCTCTTATTTTAAGGTACTCTTTCGATCTGTTAAGTTTCATCGAAATCGGAGGGGGACACCCGCCGGTGTTCCCTTGTTAGTCGACACGTATATATAAAGGTGAACTAAATAGTTTATAATACACAATAAAATTGTAAATCATCTTCATACAAAAGGAGTCTGTAGCAGTATTTGTACCTACACCGTATTTCATAAATCATCGTCTGTGTATCTGAATTGTATTGGAAATATAATGCTGAAAGATGATACTATATTGTACATATTGTGCATGTGTTCGGTCTCTTTTGCTATTGCGGTATTTAACGACGTTCTTCCAATTTCAGTACAATTATGTGTTCCATTGTTTGGTTCCAAAAACCCTTTTCACAAAATTTATATAACTATAGTTTTTCAACTGTGTGTGTTCGCAAATGCCTCGCTAAGCTTGAAGCTTGCGTAAAATTTTTATCGCAAAATCTACATGTATACGGCTTTTCTTTCGTATGTGTTCGTATGTGTGCCTGCAAGGCATGTTTGCGCGCAAATCCCTTTTCGCAAAATTCACATACGTAGGGCTTTTCACCGGTGTGCGTACGCAAATGCCTCATTAGACTTGACGCTTGCGCGAAACCATTAGTGCAAAACTTACATATGTAAGGCTTTTCGTTCGTGTGTGTCCGTATGTGCGTTTCCAAGGTTTGTTTGGTTGTAAAATCTTTCTGGCAAATGTTACATACGTAAAGCTTTTCCCCGGTGTGGGATCGCAAATGCCTCGCTAGATTTGAAGTGTGCGCAAAATCCTTATTGCAAAATTTACACGTGTAAGGCTTCTCTTTCGTGTGCGTTCGTAGGTGGATCTTTAATTCTTGTTTAGTTGCGAAAACTTTCTCGCAGGTAACACAAATAAAAGGCTTCTCTCCGGTATGTATACGTTTATGGATAAGCAAATATTGATGTGAAGACAGGGATTTCCCGCATATATCACACTTATGCTCTCCTACACCGTGGTGAAGATCCATGTGGTAAAAATAACTCCGCTTGTGATAGAGTACGGTCGAACACACCTCGCACACGTATTCTTCCTTGTTGGATTCGTGCGTAGCCATATGTCGCTCTAAGTGGGGTTCAGTTTTGAAACTTCTTCCGCATTTATCGCAAGAGAAATTAGGCGTTTCTTCATGATTAATTTTCAGCTTGTCACGCCTATATCCCAACTGCTTCATGTGTTTTGTTCTGTGAGCGGACAAGCAATATTTATCGGGGAAGTGCTTGCTGCAAAATTTGCATTTGTAGGTGTTACTCTTTCCCTGAATAGCATTTATGTGTATATCATTATCATCGCTCTCTTTAGTTTTGCAACTATTTCCGCAGGGTTCACATGTGTCCGGTGCATTAACGTTCTTTGTTTCCTTCTCATAATTCTCCCAAACCTCTGACTTGATTATAACGGCGTTACCTCATTATTGTATCGTTCCGAATTTTCTTGTTTAATATATATTGGTGTTACACTATAGGGATCCTCTTCTATATCTTCACTTTTGACGTATAACGGTGCAAACCTGAAAATACGATTCTATTAACAGGAAGAACATGAAGCATGTGTAGAAACTATACTAAAATAGTATATCGTCAGATATTGCACGTCCAGATTTAGTTGTATTTGTAATGGATAATGCATTACTGCACTGAAGATATAGTTAATTATTTTAGTGTTAAAAATAAAATTCAATACCTTACTATATACCCCAGTGACCAACTATATTTATTTCATATTTTATAAATATTTAAAAAATATTAAATCTTTCTTGAATATTAGTTATATTAATATAATATGCATAAAATATATTATAGAAAATTATATTAGGAAAACATTTAAAAAATATATTATGTTATGTAGCATTAATAATATTTTATTGCAAATGTTTTCTCAATATTTTTCATAACTCTGCAAGAATATTTTGCTTTGTATTTCTGTAAATATTTATTTCATATAAAAAAAAAGACTGAATTTTTGCTTTTGTACATTTGGTGCGTAGGACGAATAATATAAATGGTTAAAATATGCATACATATTAAGTAGTATGTACCTATTTTAAATGATAGTTTAAAGATTAATTAGATAATATATATCTAATATGATTTAACTAGTATCTAAGTTGAGCGCTTCAAACTTTTTTATTAATATATCTGCGTTTTGTATTATATTATTTGTAATATTTGTAAGTTGCGAACGTCAACACAACACTTCTATTCATTACGTGCCGGTGTTATATGATTTAGTATTGTTTACGCGT